>BLSH010209096.1:1154568-1169032 GCA_018402905.1 Glandirana rugosa | reverse complement strand
TACCCCATCAAAAGTTTTTGCACCTGTGAGACTAGGAATATTGTATACCTCATAACTTGCCCTTGCGGGGAACAATATGTCGGCAGAACTATAAGGACATTTTCCATTAGGGTCAGTGAGCATATCACTAATATCATCAAAGGGAAGACAAATCATAGTGTCCCAAAGCATTATTTGAGGACACACGACCGGAACCCGGATGGCACCACATTCACGGTGATTGACAGATATACTGCACCATGGAGAGGAGGAGAACCTGTCAGAGGGGTGTCCCAACTTGAAGTCTACTGGATATACCAGCTTAAGAGCTATTCCCCGTATGGGTTGAATATAGACTGGGATATCAATTCTTTTATCAACAAAGCATAGACCTGGAAATCCCCCCTCCTTGTTGATTATAATCTTCCCATCCCTCTTAGATATGATTCATACTTAATGCATACCACCGGTGACAGTTAGTCATAACATCCATCATATTAATTACACCTGTTTAATATACATAGTCACCTGATGGTTACTTCATCCATTCTAGTTTTCATTTTTATCAATAAGAAGACGTGCTCTACCCATTATTTACCAACCCTCTCGTGTACCAAGTTATGGTTAGTATTGATTGTTAAACTATCAATCACCTGGAATACCCATACCATGAGCTACACTCCCCCACTCTCGGCCTTCTTAACCCCCTCTTTGATCGAGTTAATGTACGAATACTTAGTGGCTCTATTTTTTATGTCTAACTAGTACGAATTTAACTCCACTGATTTGATATATGTTTTAATAATATGAATTCATGACCAGTTATATAAAGAATTTATCTATCCCTTTAAAGTGTTACGTGGGGAATATCACTTTAATCCCGATCAGTTGTATGTAAATATGCTTATATGGTTTACACTGGGGACAGATACGATTTATTCTTTGATCATGACGACTTCCATTTAACCCGTACTTTCACCTTGATTGGCGAACCTTAAGTGTAAGCAGAGGATGTATTATTCCTGACTTCCTGTGAATCACTTCCGGGATCACCCAATCTAAGGCATGATGGCGGCGACTCACTTCCGCTCCATCCACCCATATCCTTTGGGACTTACTTATCACTACCATGTCCCCTTTCCTACACCTTCATACTATACCCATTATGAATGTAACAATACGTCCTTTGAAGTAATATTCGTGACACGGCACATCCCGGAAGTACCCCACGACCGGATGTGCGTCACTGGGACGCAGACAGTTTGACCCACCTAGTCATATTAAGCTTCGGTTCCTTTCTATACTTCCCCTCCATACCAGCATTACCCCATAACACCTGGGCTCTAACAATGGCTGCACATACATATTTTTTGATTAAAATTGTATAACTCACTAAACCGGAAATGCGTCATTGGAGCGCATTAGCCGCGACCGGAAGTAGCCCTTTGAAGCGCACGCCGACACGCCCACGGCCGGAAGTGCGTCTTTTCCTAATGCAAATCCTACTGTATATATGAACAGCGATTCCAGATGGTCAGCAGCCCCAAGACTAAGTGTTTTTATACGAAACGCGTCGGGCTCTGCTGACCCTTGATCGCTGTTTTTACTAATTGATGTAATTTTACCTGCTGTCTATAAGCTTATAGAAATTTTATTGAATAAAAGCCATACCTCTTGATTGAGGCTTTTTTTACGCGATGGGAGTCCCTTGTTATTTTATTTTTACACTCATCTGAACACTACCCTGACTACTGGAAAAACCCTGAGGCAGAAGAACATCTCCACGAACAAGACGGACGAAGGACCAAGTGACGTCTCAGCCCCTCTTCACCTCCCCCCTTGGAGGTCCACCTAGGTGCCCCTGGATGAAGAGGAGAGTGTGACGCGCCCTGGACATCACCCAGACACAATATTTGCATAAGGCGTGAATATTGCACCTTTCTGGTAAGCCTCCAATCCGGAGGGGATCATCCCAACCTCCAACGGATTTTTTCTTTTACTACTCCTGGAGAAACACATTTATTATTCATAGAACACGATTGCACTTTATTTCAGACTGCAAAACGATGTTTTCCCTCTTTCACGGACATTGAACTGTTCCATGGATTTTTTGCACTAATGATATATTTATTGTCACAATTTCAGATCTAGTGATTTAATTTTGGTTTAACCTCACATCATTGTGATTTACCACACCATTGTGATCCACTATTGGCCAATGGAGGAAGATTTATATCCCTCCACTAGTCACCCACCCCCTTTTCTTTACTTTTGGTTGCTTTTAATATTCACATCTGGATAGTATATAGCTTTACCATGCCCCTAGTGGACATTTAGGGGTATATACACTCAGAGTTACTATATTTATATACATCTATATTTCTTATTTTCAATATATAAGTCCCCTTTAGTGAGGAAGGTTAATTCTATACTCATAAGGTTGAGCGCTATAATCTCTACTTTTATTATTTACGATTTGTTTGGTCAGTGTATGGCAGCTCACCTTACCATATAATACTTTGTGTTTAGCGCGGTTTGTCCCAAATACCTACCATCAAAAACACACTACGTCGCCAGGGACTCAAATCCTGCAGTGCCAGATGTGTCCCCCTGCTTAAGCCAGTACATGCTCGGGCCCATCTGAAGTTGGCTAGAGAGCATTTGGATGATCCAGAAGAGGATTGGGAGAATATCATATTGTCAGATGAAACCAAAATAGAACTTTTTGGTAAAAACTCAACTTGTCGTGTTTGGAGGAGAAAGAATGCTGAGCTGCATCCAAAGAACACCATACCTACTGTGAAGCATGGGGTGGAAACATCATGCTTTGGGGCTGTTTTTCTGCAAGGGGACCAGGACGACTGATCCATGTAAAGGAAAGAATGAATGGGGCCATGTATCGTGAGATTTTGAGGAAAAACCTCCTTCCATCAGCAAAGGCATTGAAGATGAAACGTGGCTGGGTCTTTCAGCATGACAATGATCCCAAACACACCGCCCGGGCAACAAAGGAGTGGCTTCGTAAGAAGCATTTCAAGGTCCTGGAGTGTCCTGGAGTGGCCTAGCCAGTCTCCAGATCTCAACCCCATAGAAAATCTTTGGAGGGAGTTGAAAAGCCATGTTGCCCAGCGACAGCCCCAAAACATCACTGCTCTAGAGGGGATCTGCATGGAGGAATGGGCAAAACTACCAGCAACAGCGTGTAAAAACCTTGTGGAGACTTACATAAACCATTTGACCTCTGTCATTGCCAACAAAGGGTATATAACAAAGTATTGAGATTAACTTTTGTTATTGACCAAATACTTATTTTCCACAATAATTTGCAAATAAATTCTTTAAAAATCAGAATGTGATTTTCTGGATTTTTTTCTCATTCTGTCTCTCATAGTTGAAGTGCACCTATGATGAAAATTACAGGCCTCTCATCTTTTTAAGTGGGAGAACGTGCACAATTGGTGGCTGATTAAATACTTTTTTGCCACACTGTATGTGAACCAAGCCTTACTTATGGAATCTAAAGGAAATGTCACAGTATATGCATAGTGTATAATATCCATTGACACAGAAAGGACTCTTATAGGTCTCATCTTAAATTAATACAGAATTCTATGAACATTTGTTTACCTTAGATCAGCAGTTATCAGTACTCGCAGAGAAGGGGTTTAGTATATCTAAAGTCAAAGCCTTTTTTTTAGTTTTGCATAGTATTGGGAAAATGTAAAATGTTTGTCAGATGTTTATTCTTATATATGTTCCTCTCTCTGTCCTGATGACCTTTCTTACCAGAACTTGTTAAACCGAAAGAACCTGTAATGTTCTATTCTCTGCAATATTGCATGCACCATGCAAAAAACATAAATGGCAGAAGGCACATAGGGAGATAAATGCAAAGCTAAAGTATATGTGCAGCTTAAAGCCTCTTACACATGCTGCGATTGTTGTACGACCGCACGTCCAACTTTTCTCAAAATCGGCTGTCCGTGATTTTGTCTAGCGTACTGACGGTAGTCAAATTATAGTTCGACAAAGCTGAATGTAGTGATGTGTTACGAGCGTATAAAGAGGAAGTTCAGGTGAATGTGAATTGTGAATTACGGATGCAGGTTTACACAACCAAACACTTCAGGGATTCCGAACATGCGTGTTTATACTTACTTTTGTTTGTCCAACTTCTGTTTACACGAGCCGAAAAACAGACCAGGCCTTGTCGGTAGACAAAAGTTTTCTAGTTTGCTCATACAATTTCTGTTGGACAATAATTCAAATTTGGCTGTCGAATGGAGCGTACTGTTGGATTATTGTACGACAGGTTGTCGTACGACAGTTTTCGGCCGATAATTGTGCCGTGTGTACGGGCCTTTAGTCTGAATATAATAAGAAAGGATTTGGGTTTGTAAAGTGCTGGGCTTGCTTTTTCATTTGAGTATAACCTATATGCTAAAGAAGGTTTGCATCTGAATGAAAATGGTCTGCTATGCAAAGAGAAAAACAAGAAGATTGGGGGAAATTTAAACTAGGTTGTTTAATGGTCTTTTAAAGTGACTGTTCTGTTTTTTTTAATTGTTTGATAAATTGGAAAATGGCGAGACTATTTGTCAAGTTGTAGCACCTCCATGTTGCTGCTGTAAATATTTACCACTCTATTTGTACTGGCAGCTATTGTCAAACATTTTAAGTTGAAAACTGTGATGCAGACCTTATGAGCTGCTATGTGATACTCCTAACATAAGCTGCTAGCACTCCCCACACTTTCTGATTATGGGAACAAACAATAAGATATATTAAATGCAGCGCTCCAACAAACTAAACAAAACATGCAATAGTGACTAATGTGCATGCCAATTAGCAGTGAATTGTATCACCTGCAGTGATGATAGACCATCACAGTATTAGAAAGTCAAAAATTAAAGTGCAAATGCTGTAAACTCTGTGGGAAAAATGTGCAAAAAATTGAAGGTTCTTCAATCAAAATGAAAATAACAATTTATCACATAAAATTCATCAAAAAAGATCTTGTAAATAAAGTGCTCTTGTGCAAAATTGCCTTTAACTGGTTCCTGACCGACTCGCATACATTTACTGCTGCAGAGTGGCGCTGTCCCGCAAATCGCTGTTTATAAATGCCGGCTCACGCGCGTGCTGCAGCAGGCGGGAGCTCAGCGGCGGCGGCACGATCTCTGCCGGCAAGCCGCAATTGCTTACCAGGCAGGAAGAACGGGGAACCACCAATGTAAACACGGCGGTTCCCCGGCTCTGTCAGTGGGCATGTAAGAGATCTACTGATCCCTGTCACTGGGATCATTTAGATCTCTTATGCCCCTGGTAGCCCAGCCCCCTCACAGTTAGAACACGCCTAGGGAACACACTTAACCCCTAGATCTCCCCCTGCAGGTTAACCCCTTCACTGCCAATGACATTTACACAGTAATAATTGGATATTTCAAATTCTGATCACTGTATAAATGTCATTGTTCCCAAAAAAGTGTCAAAAATGTCCGACGTGTCCCCTGCAATATATAATCTGATAAAAATTGCAGATCGCCGCCATTACTAGTAAAAAAAAAAAAAAATGTAAAAACTCCAGAAATTAATTCTCATGGTTTGTAAACGTGGCAACTTTTGCGCAAACCAAACAATAAACGCCAATTGCATTTTTTTTTTTTACCACAAATATGAGGAAGAATATAAATTGGCCAAAACCAATGAATACATTTGTTGTTTTATTTATTTATTTATTTTTTTGGATTTGTATTTTAGCAAAAAGTAAGAAATATTTTTTTTTTTTTGCTAAATTGACGCTCTTTTTTTGTTTATAGCAGTGATCAGAAGTGACACAGAGGTGATCAAATACCACCAAAAGAAAGCTCTATTTGTGGGAAAAAAAGGACATAAAGTTTGTTTAGGTACAACATCGCATGACCGCGCAATTGTCAGTTAAAGCGACGCAGTGCGGAATCACAAAAAGTGCTCTGGTTCTAACATGGGAAATCCTTCCGAGGCTGAAGTGATTAAACAGATTCCAACCACCACAATTCTCAGTTCACATTATAGGGAAAACTTGATTGTAAGTTCAAAAGCCAATCCTACACACTTTTCACCCATGCTGCCCTCCATCAGTTGTGCCCTCACCTTATGGGCGTAATGTATGCACCTTTGGTTATATTAATCCCTTGCCGCGTCCTTTCTGCAGCTCACTTTGCTCCTTGGTGTCAAACACCTCCATGCATCATTCCTCCTGATTCATTACCATGAGCTCCAATGGTCACACGTGAAAGCAAAAGAGCTGACATAGTGCTTTATCATTTCATTAAAAATGTATTTACACATCCACGTAGCAATTGAACACTCACATGCTTATAATAAAAACATGCCTTGTATGTACTGTATGTATAACAGCGGTAATCCGGTATCACATGCCCCCCGCTCTGCAGCTAGGGTTGCCACCTCATCCCTTTAAAACCGAAAACACAATAATTACACAGGTTCTGTGGCTGATAAAGGTGGTAATTAAACCCTTTTGGTGCCTTATCTGCATTAAATTAGCCTCAGAACCTGTGTAATTCATATGTGTTCAGGTTTAAAGGAATGAGGTGGCAACCCTATCTGCAGCTCCAGCTGCTCCAGAGGGACTGGAATGGCTGACGATTGACGAACCATGATTTCCTGTCATTTCAAGTTGCATCTTCAGAATGAATTGTTTGTAACAAATTTCGACTTTGCTAAAATGTCTGATAGAAACATTTGCTATAAGACTGCATTTTGGCGGTCATAATTAATGATTCACTAGATGTATGATCTAAGTCTGTAATTCTTGCAGATCATTTTTTAAGTTAAATATAATATGAATAACCACTTATAGACCGCCTAACTGGAAATGTACTGTACGTCATTACTTTGATGTTAAATAACCCCAGTATTGTTTTTTTCCCTTAGGTGGCTGGCTTTCAGATAAAAATGGTCCCAGCAGCAGATTTGCCGCAAGATTACTTTAATAGGCGGCGGGAGAGGAATGCCACCCTCCTTCCACTTCCCGGTCAATTCCAAGCGTACCGGAGCCGTCACTAGCTCGGAACCAATCCAATGCGGGCAATGGCTTGGCAGGAAGCGAGGCAAGATAGTCCCCACTCGGCTCTTTGCCCTTGGAGGACCGGAGTGACCTCCGATGTCACTTCCAGTCCTCGGGAACATTGACGGGATTTTTTTTTTCAAGTCAAAATTACATTTTTTTTTTTGCTTTTAAAGTAGAACTATTTTCAAACTTTTGCAAAACTTCTTCTCATTTTGGATAGAGTAAGGGAGGGTTATAACCCTGTCAGATTTTTTTTTACAATCTCTGTCCCATTGCGGAGATTTCCCTCCCTGTCCCATAGCCAAAAAGGAAGTGAGAGGAAATCTCTGCAAATTAAAGGAACTTATTGTGGATCCCCAGCTCACCAGAACTAGTGTCCCCATTGGAAGATTTCCCATCTATTACTTTTCTGGGGACAACCCAAAATTTGGGGTTTTCTTTTTACTTTCAATGATAATGGTAAACAGGACAAATAGAGAGAGTGAATCTCTTTAATGGGGGCACAGACAGCAATAAAAACTGACAGGGGCTCTAATCCCTCTCCACTCTATCCAAAACTAAAAAAAAAGTGCCTTTAGTTATACTTTAAAGGTAAATGAGAGATCTGGGGTCTTTTTGACCCCCAGATCTCTCAATAAAAAGGACCTGTCATGCTTAATTCTATTACCAGGGATGTTTACATTCCTTGTAATAGGAATAAAAGTGATCAAAAAAAAAATTAAAGGAACAGCGTAAAAATAAAAATAAAAAAAAAATGAAAAAATGTAAGGCATCCCATCCTCCCCCTGAGCTTGCGCGCAGAAAGATTGCATATGTAAGTCATGCCGGCATTTGTAAACAGTGTTCAAACCACACAAGTGAGGTATTCCCACTATGATTAGAGTGATAACAATAATTCTAGTGCAAGACCTCCTCTGTAACTCTAAACAGGTAACCCGTAAAAATTTGTATGCATCGCCTATGGAGATTTTTAAGTACTGTAGTTTGTCACCATTCCATAAGAGCAATTTTAAAGCATGGCATGTTCGATATCTCTTTACTCAGCGTAACATCATCTTCCACATTATACAAAAAAATGGGCTAACTTTGCTGTTTTGTTCTTTTTAATTTATTAAAGTGTATTTTTTCCCCAAAAATTGCGTTTGAAAGACCACTACGCAAATACAATGTGACATAAAATATTACAATGACCGCCATTTTATTGTCTAGGGTCTCTGCTAAAATATATATATAATGTTTGGGGGTTCTATGTTATTTTCTAGCAAATAAAAATGTCAGAAAAAGGCCCGGTGTTAAAGTGAATAATATATATATACACTACATATATATATATATATATAAATATATATATATATATATATATATATATATATATATATATTGGGGGGTTAGTTCAATGGGGGTCACCTTCCCTGGTAAAAGGTAGTCCAAACGGCAGGTTTGCTTAAAATCTGACTTGTAGCCAGGTTTATTTACTAGGTTGCATGTAAAATCAAACAAACAAAACAGAAAATAAATACTTGCCATCCAGGCACTAACTAAACATATCCAGTTTTCCTAACTCAGGGATGAAGGGCTTTTCCCACTCACCCACAAAACAAAGATAATGCAAACCTTTTTGTTTCAGTCACAAAGCAAAGTTCAGTTTAGCAGCTCTCTCAGGCTTTAGCTTCCTGAGTCCAGGTCAAGAGCAATCCTCTGATTCAGACCTTCTTCCCTTATACCACTTGTTGGTGGACACAAGTGGACCGCATAATCTGGTCTGGAACCAACCCTGCCAAGGTGGCTACTAAAACCCAGACCGGATTCCACCTTAGTTTCCTGTAAGTGAACGCATGCAAGCTAAAACATAACGTCCATCGATCACCTCGCCTTTCATAATGCCACAATATATATATATATATATATATATATACTGTATATATGAAGAAAAGATATATTATACTTTGTTAATTATAAAAGTATAACATATATACAACTGTTTTAAAGCACCTTTTCTGTGCTTGCACACAACATAAAGATAGTAGAATAAAGTACTTACACGCTGGCTTGGATGCTTTGGTTCATTGGGGAGCTACTGTACGTGACACATCTAGTTTATTGTTAATAAATTTAGTTATACACTTGGGCAGGGGACCCCACTACTGGTCGGTGGCCTGTCATATGCCACATTGCCACTGGGAGGAGAGAGGCTGCTTGTTTACATAGAGGCTCTCCCTGCTATATCAGATCCTGTGAGCCGGTTTGTCTCCTGTGAGATCAGCGCACATTCGAATCTCATGGGAGGGGAACCCTATTGTCAGCTGCGCAAGTGCTGATTGCAGGGTTCCTGCCTTGAGAATCTAATGCTAGCTGCCTGCTGATCTGGCTGAGTCGGTAGAGCTGGGGAGAGGCTGCATAGCCATATATTGAGAGGTTTTACTGCAAAGAGAAAACTGCATCTGTTAGCAAGCTATGGGTGGCAAATGACATGCTGCCTCTGGTGACAGGCTACGGGTGGCAAGTGACACACTGCATCTGGTGGCAGGTGACAGTGGCAAGTGGCACGCTGCATCTGGTGGCAGATGACAATGGCAAGTGACAAGCTGCATCTGGTGGCAGGTGATGTGGCAAGTGGCACGCTGCATCTGGTGGCAGACAATAATGGCAAGTAACAAACTACATCTAATGGCAGGTGACAGTTGCAAGTGTCACACCCAGAGCTCCCACTTATTCTGCATTATGGTAAGTTAAACTATTTCATTATATATTTCAATAGAGTAAAAGAAATAATGTGATTCAATTATCCTGACACCATATTGAGTATGGTGTCGGGATGATTGAAGTGCTAACCCCAGCCATTCGGCTGCCAAATCACCATCTGCCAAATCCCCCGCACCCAATCTGACCCCTTCCCACCCCCTGGTCCTTGGCAAAATTTTCTTCCATGAAACCAGTCCCCGGTACCAAAAAGGTTGGGGATCGCTGCACTTGGGAGCTAAAACAATATTTACGCATCTTTCAAATATAGCAGCAGTAAAACCTGGAGAAGTCTCTGGGGAAAGATTTGGGTGTCCTAGTAAATTATAGAATTAATAACAGAATACAATGCCAATCTTCAGCTTCTAGAGTGAGAAAGATACTTTTCTGTATTAAAAGAGCAAAAAGGTGCAACAAAAATTAGCAGGAACTATTTTTCAATACACGGTTACGTTTTTGGTATCGGCTCCATAGTCTGAACACAAATTAACTTTGAAACGGCACTCCACCCAAAAGTGGAACTTCCGCTTATTTGCCCCCCCCCCCTCCAGTGTCACATCTGGCACCTTTCAGGAGGGAGGCGGGAAAGGTTACCTGTTTTTGAAGTTCTCAGAAGTTGGGCCCCCCTCCTCCTTCCTCTGCCGCTGGGCCAATTAGAAAGGGCAGCTCGGTTTGCGTATGTGCAGTAGGGAGCTGTCCGTGAAGCAAATCTTCACTGGTGATGGTGGCGGCAGTACCTGACAGCCAATCCGAAGATCGGCTGGGGTGCAGACATTGCGGGCTCCCCGAACAGGTGAGTGTCCATATGTTAAAAGTCAGCAGCTACAGTTTTTGTAGCTGCTGACTTTTAATTTTTTTTCCCAGGCGGAACTCCGCTTTAAAATATTTTAAGAACAAAAGTAAAAGTAAGACAAATGAGAATATGTAAGATTTTCCCATTTTTTTTTAAACTTTATAAAAATAAAGAGATAGAAAACGCATTGGAGAAAAGAACATTAAAATAAAATGAAAATACACTGATCAGAATTTTGTATTTAATTTTTGCATAAAATAAAATGTCAAACGTGATTAATTGGCATTAACTCCACATTTGTTTCATTTTCGTTTTTCCCATTTTGATGGAACAGTCCTATTGTGTGCTGAAGAAGAAATATTAACATATGTAAAAACCTGAATATTTTTATTCTTGGCTATTACTTATGTAATGATCTGTGTAGATCAGAGTCACGCAATTATTACAAGAATTGTGATTTTCTTCAAAAGGAGATGTGAGATGCTTATGCCTAGTTTCAAATCCAGTTAATGGGAAATTGTACTTTCTTGCAGAGTACAGATGCCCTCATAGTGGCATAGCAGATGATCAGAGCACCAAAGCTACATATTAATGAGCAATTCATTGAATTCCTTAAACTGTAGTCAAATCAAAAATTTTACATGTATATTTTAGATTAAAAATATTATAGCACTAATAGCACTAATTTTGGTTCTATTCACCACGCATCATTATATTTACACAAATAAAGGAAATAGCTGTAAAATAAAGTGATGATAATAAACAGCTCCTAGTAGAAGCGATACAACTACATTGAGTCAGTCAGTGACAGACCAGGCTCACAGCAAATGGGCAGAATGACACAACTGTCACACCGCCCAAAAAGGACCAGTGCCGCTGGACCAAGAAGGAAGCTGGAGACAAGAGTAGAGCATGGAGTAAGCACAGCTTAAAGAGTTTTCATCTTCTAATCTCTCTCCATATACTGTGGATTTATAGTTTTGCACAAAGTCTAGAAAGGTTTCCAGCTCTGGGAAATTCACCCTCACATTCTGTTCAGGTTATGGTCACTAGCAGTGGTACATAAAATACAATATTTTACTCTAGTCCCCAAAACAAGTGATGAGGGTGAATCCTACTAATAGAAACACCTGTTTTAGGGACAGCTTCCAGGACAGGAAGTATGGGGAGCGGGGATATCAGAGAAAAAACTCCCCAGCTTTATCCAAAATTGGGAAGAAAAGCTTTGGCTAGAGTCTCATTTTACCAGTACATGCTTTTTCCATACATAGCTTCTATGCTTCACAACAATTCACTTTATTCAAATATATCCTCAGTAATGGATTCTTCTTTAGTGCAAATAACTGCCATGTGGACCATGGGTCCCTGTGTGCCCAGCCTGCCTACTGATAAATAACAGATTTGCCTGTTATCCAAAGAAGTACAATACATTGGAAATTCTGTCATGCTGCTTTCCTAACCTTTACGTTCTTAACCACTTCAGCCCCGGAAGGATTTCCCCCTTTAGGACCAGAGCACTTTTTGCAATTCTGCACTGCATCACTTTAACTGACAATTGGGCGGTCGTGCGACGTTGCACCCAAACAAAATTTGAGTCCTTTTTTTCGTATAAATAGAGTTTTTTGGTGGTATTTGATCCCCTCTGCGTCATTTCTGATCACCGCTATATACAAAAGAAGAGTGACAATTTTGAAAAAAAAAAAAAAAGTCTTACTTTTTGCTAAAATACATACCCAAAAAAAAAAAAATATAAAAAAAAAAACAGTTTATTGGTTTTGGCCGATTTATATTCTTCTTCATATTTTTGGTAAAAAAAATTGTAATCCGCGTTTGATTGGTTTGCGCAAAAGTTGCCGCGTTTACAAATGAGAATTCATTTATGGGGTTTTTACTTTTTTTTATATTTTACTAGTAATGGCGGCCACCTGCGATTAGGGGTACTGCGATATTGCGGCCGACATGTCGGACCATTTTGACACTTTTTTTGGGACCATTGGCATTTATACAGCGATCAGTGCTATGAAAATGCATTGATTACTGTGTAAATGCCATTGGCAGTGAAGGGGTAAACCTGGAGGGGCACTCTAAGGGTTAACTGTGTTCCCTGTGTGTGCTCTAACTGTATGGGGGCTGGGCTGGCAGGGGGAGGGGAGTGATCACAGCTCCCATATACAGGGAGCCTGTGATCACATCCCTTCCCCCTCTGTCAGAATGGAGATCCATATTTACATACACGGACCTCCGTTCTCTCACTGCGGGGGAGCCATCGGGGGAAGCCAGCGGAGGTCGAGTCCACCCTACCCGCTCCCTGGCTCCATCCACTCACAGTGCGCGATCTCGCAGCCACCGTCAGATGACGGCGATTTGCGATAACGAACCAAGTTGCCGCCGTCAAGCCATGGCGGGCGGTCGGCAACTGGTTAAAGTGGATGTAAACTTGAAAAAAAAAAATAATTAACAACTCTGCCTAGTAGAGTAGAGCATGTCACAGCATTTGTGCCCAGTCTTGTCACAAAGAGTTAATCCAATCCCCTTATCTTTTTTTAGTAAGAAAAAAACTACTAACTGAGAAATAGGAGACGTTTCTTTCCCCTGCTGTGTGAGTGACAGATAATTTTCTTATCTCATGCATGAAGCAGACAAAGCTTCACACTCCCACCTCCTTTCTTCTCCAACTCTCCCAGGATTGGGTGTTCCACACTTCAGCATGATTGGGCATGCTGAAGTCATGTGGTGTCTTTCTTGAATCTTGATTAGATGTTTCTCAAAACTCTGGAATTGCAAAGTAGGAGAGTGCAGAGCTGGGCGGGGAGTCTTGTGACATCATGACTCCACCTACCGAGCTCCAGAAAAGAGACCTACCCACAGATTCCAGAGTTTTGTGGGGCTGATACTGCTGAAGGTGGTGGCATTTGCAAGGTAGGGATACATGCAGGAGGCTTGCATGTATAGATACATTAATATGGTGTCATTAATCATTTATCAAAAAACTAAAAATAAATAAATAATAAAATAAAAATAAAAAGGGGCAGACTCGATGGACTACTCAGTCTTTTTCTGCCATCACTTTTCTATGCTTCTATGTTTCTATGTTACTGGGTGAGTGGTGGGTTTACATCCACTTTAATGCCTGCTCCAGTCTATGACCCCTTTCAGATGAAGCAGACTCTCAAGTGGATCCACCTGCTCAGCGGGGGATCTCTCTGCTGATCCCCGCTGAGCAGATGGATGACAGGTCCATGTCCGCTCCACTATGCAGAGCAGACACGTACACCGTCTGCTGTTCTCTATGGGGCAGTTGGATGGAACTGGATTGCCTGTCTGTTTCCATTCAACTGTCATCCAATCCAATGCACTAGAGGGATGGGGAACATCTGTTTTACCCTCAGTCACAAAGGAGAATTGAATTTAGAGAGAAAGCAAGGTACTGTGTATGACCTAATCATAGAATCCAAGAGGCTCCATAGGGTCACAGGAAGTAATTAAAACAGGCACATACAGGCATTACAAGGTGCCTGCACACAGGGCTGGGACAAGGGGTGGGCAGGAGGAGTAGCTGCCATGGGCCATGTGGTATCATGCAAGTTATGGGGGCACAACAAGGAGACTGGAGGGAGGGGATGTGTGTTGAGAGGGAATTTGGGGGGCAGCAGGAGGTAAGAATTGTTCTAGAAGGGAGTATTTGAGGAGGTGTGCTAGGAGTGGTGATTTGTGTTGAGAAAGGGCATGGGGAAGAGTATTTGGGCTAGGAGGGGGCCATATGTGCTACAAAAGGTAATATGGTGGGTGGGATCTGTGCTAAGAGTGCAATGTATTTTGGGGTGCGGGATTTGTGCTATTAGGGATGTTTGGGGTGAATTATTTTTGCAATTTGGGCGGGG
>BLSH010209096.1:1134188-1154558 GCA_018402905.1 Glandirana rugosa | reverse complement strand
CCCCCCCCCCCCCCCCCCCCCCCCCCCCCCCCCCCCCCCCCCCCCCCCCCCCCCCCCCCCCCCCCCCCCCCCAACTTGGCATGTTCGCCCTGGGCTCTGGATGACCTTGTTCTGGCACTGCCTGCACATCAACACTATCGTTACCTTGTTACCTTAGGCCATGAGAGGTTCACTAAAACTTGATAGATACCATAGACTGAGATGGATTACACAGTTAGCTTATGCACAGAGAACATAAGGAAAGAACATTACTATAACAAGAGCATTGTTTTAAGGCTGAAAACATTTTTATTTTTAGTAAATTTAGTGCAACAAGGATTTACAAATGTAAGCTTGTGCCAAGAATTTTGGGGAATATTTATATAACAGTGAATGTAACATTCACCAAACATTCATTACAAGACAATCTTCCTGGTATGTTTGTTTTAAATCGCAGTGGTTGATGCACGTGTAGTAAATGCTTATTGAATGGCACATTCATTTCTTTATAAATACTGAAAGCAAACTTACAGAATCCAACTCTTACATTCCAAGGCAATTTCACCTGGACATGAGGAAATAACAATGACCGATGATAACAACAGAGCTTTGTTACTTACACTTTGATACATGAGGTACATGCTTATATATGTTATATAAAATATTTAGTGTGTTTTCACTCAAAATATTGATGGCATACAAAACTGATTTAAAAATGGGTTTAATATTTGGTGACTGGCCTGTTGATTCATTGCTTTGGTTCAATGTTGTGTGATTCATTCATTTACGTAGTTCGATTTATGTATTCATCGTGTTATTCCATGTGTCATTCTGTTTCTGCTTTGTCAAAACTACCAAAGATGATCTCTTTAGACCAAGTCATTTGATAGTACGTCACATTTGCAGCTGTCATAGCCATATGCATTTTTTGCTTAGCTGCAGATAAAAAAATCTGAAAGACATTGCCGGCTATTTTGCTTCCAACAAATTTTTCATTCCCTATATAATCAAACTTGGTTTATAGAACCTGAACAAAAAATGTATTCAATCTATCAAAATATTTAAAAGTCCTTTTAGCCACTCTTGTGTTTCACCTCTACCAAATTGCATATACAGGATGTTGACACACCATCACACTACAGAGATCCTTTCCTCTTGTGAGCTGGCCAAACACCCCTTCCCCAACTGGAGGCTTCCAATACCACTACTAAATGAACAAATTCTATCTATTTGTTCCATAAGGGTTTGTAGGCAGATAATAAGAAAAAGAATCAGGTATTTATACTATCATTATTTTAACAATGTGGTTTATTTTAAACTTTTCACTGCCAGGCCCTGTGCTCTACTTTTAAACTAAGCTGGCTGACCATTTTTGCAATTTTCCATTGCTTTTTTATTTTTCCCTTACAGCTTTCAGAGTTTGTAAAAGACCCCCCCCCCCCCCAACCATATGTTTTCTGAAAGCACATGACAAGTAGAATAGAAATAAGGTGCTACTGATTTTTAGGGCATAATGATATTTGTGCAAATGTTTATCAAAACAATATTTATGCTAAAAAATACACTAAAATCATTATTAGCAGATAAAAACACAGCACATTGTACTAAATGCTTACTAAATATAAGTTTGTATTGAGTTAATAAATAACAAATATTGGTCAATTTTAAATTGCGCCTTTTTGCAAAATGGAGAAAATTAAACATACACGAAAATGTAAATAACCAAATTTCTCAAAAAATCTGGAGGTTTTCATTTTTCACTTACAGCTTTGAGAGTTTGTAAAAGAGCCCCCCCCCCCCAAAACTATGCATCTTCTGTAAGTACAAAGAAAGAAAAGAAAGGTGCTACTGAAAGTCCCGCAATATTTGCACAAATGTTTACCCAATCCATATTTTCACCAAAAATGCACTAAAATCATTATTAGCAGATATAGACAGAGCAAATTTTACAAAATTCCTGCTAAATTCCTTCAAAATATGAAAGATAAACCTGTATTGAGTTAATAAATAACAAATATTTGTACATTTTAAATTGCGCCCTTTTGATAAATGGTTAAAATTCGGACCTATGCAAAAATTTCTTTACAAATCTGGAGGTTTTAACATTTCACTCACTGCTTTCAGAGTTTGTAAAAGACCCCCCCCCAACCATATATTTTCTAAAAGCACATGGCCAGTAGAATAAAATGAAGGTGATACTGATTTTTAAAGCCCCGCAATATTTGCGCAAATGTTTATCAAACAATGTTTATGCTAAAAATACACTAAAATCATTATTAGTGGATTCATACATGGCGACATTACACAATTCCTGCTACATTTCCTACTAAATATAAAAGTTAAAACTGTATTAAGTTAATAAATAACAAATATTTGTACATTTTAAATTGCACCTTTTTGTGAAATGGTGAAAATTGAATGTGCACAAACTGTAAATGAAAAAATTTACTCTAAAAAGCTGGAGGTTACCGATATTCCCTTACAGCTTTCAGAATTTGTAAAAGACCCTTCAAACCATAGATTTTCTGAAAGCACATGACCTATAGAATAAAAAAAGTGCTACTGATTTTTTTAGGCATTGCAATAGTTGCGCAAATGTTCAACAAATTGCAATTTAGATACACTAAAATCATTATTAGTGGATACATACATGGCAAAATTTACAAAATTCCTGCTAAATTGCTAATAAATCATCATTAACATGTGGAATATTAAACTGTATGCCCTTGGAGGGCCATTTTTACCTGCACGGGGATGCACAGGTGTTGCGTGAATCCCTATTCAGGCAGTCCCATTTTATGTCAATTGGGATGCAACGACTGCACGGGCATAGCCGCTGTTCCCAATCTGACATATGTGTAAGTGCACAACCCAAATGCAGACAGTACGAGCTCAGGGACATACAACACCTGGACCTACATGGATGTCATATTGGGAACAACAATTGTGTTTGCATGGTTGCTAAGTACCAAATTACATCAATGGGACTGCCTGCACAGGACAGAACACCTGTGCATTCCTGTACAGGTAAACATGGACTTGCAGGGGTGTACACTGTGTATGCCCTGTGTGAACAAGGCCTTAGGCCCCTTTCCCACGAGCAGACCGATTGGGTCCGCCTGTTTTGCAGGCAGACCTGATCAGACCACCCATTGTTCTCTTTGGAGAGGTGGATGTACCAGTGGAGGCTCGCCTATAAGGGCTCCTGGGGCAGCGCCCCACCAAAAAAATAAGTAAGAAATAAAAATAAAAATTAACTATAATTATTAACCAACAGCAGCACAGCTAGAGAGAAACTCCAAAGAAAAAAAAATCTTTGGAATTTCTCTCTAGCTGTGCTTCTGTTGCTAATTGATAGAATAGATAGATTAGATAAGAAATAGAAGTGTAATCTACCTAGCAACAGGGCAGCCGTCCCACATCTCATTAAAAAGCTCTATCTAGAACACAGTAAAATTAATTCTCCACCCTCATTGGCTGCTTTACAACATTCTATTCTGAGAATAGGAGCTTTCTGGGGCGTCTGAAACTACAGACCTTAAACTGCCTAGTCCATTTGGTCTCTGCCTGGGGGGGGAGCCAAGATCTTCTATGCCTGCAGTTACACATTCTGGCCTGCTGCCCAGCCATGTCCCCCCTCCACAAGTCCGACACTTAGTCTCTCTACCTCCAGCAGAGTTTCCACTCTCCACCAGGGACCCTTCCCCTGCCCACCATCCTGTACAGAGCAGAGAAGGAGGACATGAGGGATCGCTCAATGGAGGAGAGGAGAGGGAGCAGCATATTTCCTACCTGGATTTGATCATCAAGGGTGACTACAGCTGCAGGGAAGGAGAAGCTCAGAGGGACAATCAGATCCAAGCAGAGCTGTGTCTGCAAGGTAAGATTTCTGAGCATACATGACAGGGAGCTCCCAGCAATACACAGGCTGTGATTAGTCTGCATTCTTAGAAAACAGATTAGGCTGAACAGAGGTCCCTTCCAAAGCTCAGCAGTAGGATAAGAACTCTGAGCTGACATGTAAATCACAGGGAGTTTTCAGGGATACACAGGCAATAATTGATCTGCAATTAGTCTTCTGACATTGGGGAACCACAGAGCTCAGCAGCACCGCACACCCTCAGCTCTTCATACTTTACTGTTTAACAGGCAGCTTTAACCAACACAGCAACAACTCCACTCATGGTAACTTCTTCACCCTGCATTCAGTGCATTGTAAGCAATGATTCATGACTTACAATGCAGGGACCAATAAGTCACCAGGAGTGGAGTTGTTGCTGTGTTGGTTGAAGCTGCCAGTTTTCATGGAGCCTTGCTCAACCTCTGTGTATCTCAGCATCAAACAGAATAAGAGGAATGTCTACTCATGACACTTTCTCCACAATAACTGCTTTTCAATGAATGCCATCTTAAATTACCTGATTTTATAATTACATTTTGAACTTTTTTTGACAGATAATGAAGATTTATGTTAGTGAAGCTGGTCAGTTCCAAAAACCAGGGACATTTCTATGGCTCACCTTGTGTCAGGGGTTGGTGGAGGATTTCCAGCGTTCCTATTATAAAATAAGGAATTAGGATGGAGCTTGATGGCATAGCACATACATGAAAACCCATATAATACCAGTCTGTGCTGGGTTCCTGTGCAGACCTCACAGCTAATGTAGTTCTTTACCTTTGGGATTTAATGGATGAATGAACCAGCAATATTTTATTGAGAATTAGGACTCACAGCTGAGTTATACTGTACATTGAGTGGGTGGAGTCTATAAGGGGTGTGGTTTCTAATAAGTGGGATGGGCCAAAATGAAGGACGGGGTCTAGCGCCCCACCATTTTAAAACTTCACCAGCCACCACTGGAATGTACCTCGCCCGCCTGTATTTGATCCGATCCGGTTCCCACCCATCTAGCAGAATGGATCGGATGATAGCCAGATGGAAATGGACAGGTGGTCCGTTTCCACCCAACCGTTCCATAGAGAAGAGCGGGCTGCATCAGTGGAGCAGACACCGACCTCTGATGTCTCTTTTTTGAGACAGAGAAAAGGACTGTAGATAGTCCCTTTCTCTGCAGCACATTACATGAATGAATAATTAGTCTGTATAGAGACTCCTTATTCATTCATAAACTCGGTTTACTATGCTTGGTTATCAGTGGACACAGGTGCGATCTGTAGTGATCGCTGCCTGTGTCCATTGCATTACATGGATGAGAATGGTAAACACATGTTTACCAAGCGCCCCCAGCCCAAACCTCACCCGCCACTGCAAAGCCCCCCTCCCCCTCCGCGTTCCACCCTGACAGCTTGCCGGAGCTGAGTGAGTGACGGGAAGGGAATGAGGCTTTTCGTGGGTAGCTGCAGGGGATTGGGTTTCCGGGGGGTCCGATCGGTATGGAGGGGGGGAAGAAGATGGAAAAGAAGGGGGTGGGGAACCTTTTTACAGCAATAGGAGCCGCGGGAGGTGGAGAGGCTTAAGACAGGGAAGCGAAGGCATGGGGGTGGGTCACATTTGAGCTGAATAACTCTGATTAGCAGATTGTAATCTGCTGTTTAGATATATAGGATTGAAGAAGTGACCATGAGCTTATAGCAAAAGGAGGAATGTGAGGATATGAACCTGGCCAGCTGGAAGTAGTGCTGGAGGTCCTGGCAGTGAAAGGGTTAATGATTGCTTTACTAGAATGAATGCATTTTTTTGCCTTAAGTTGTAGTTGAACACACCTTAGTCATTGATTGACTGCAAAATCATGTTCTCCTTTTGCATTTTTAAGCAAAATGTTAATTTACTTGCCCCTCTCTATAGTATTTACCTTCAAATCTTATACCTAAACCAACATCTATTGTATATTGTTGCTCAACATTTCCAAACAGTTCAACTTTACTGAAGTACTAGGGGGCCAATATAAACAATGTTGCGAGAAAATAAAAGTCCACTCCCAAAAGAATATTTCAGGGCTCCACTAGGGGGTCAGTGTAGAATCTTGTGTGAAAATAATATGCACCAGGTCCACCTGTTTTAGTCTCAAACCACCTCAGACATATAGTAGATATATGAATTCCCTTACCGGATAACCAGGATCTCCAGATTATAAGGGATCACTAGCGCAGGATACACTAAATGGGAATAATACCAGGGTATGGTAACAACCTCCATGCCCACAAAGTCCTCCGTTAGCTGTCCAGAAAGTAAGATTCAGGGGAAAATGCAAAGGACCATAGCATAATATTGTTAAAAACACCAATTCCCCACGCCTTCCAAACACACTATCCAAACTATATCTAATCACCCAGACCTGACAGGCTTAACTGCGGAACTAGCTCCTTTAGAGCCGTCCTAAATTCACCCCTCTGGCCCACAGACCCAGAGGTATGCTCAGATCTAGATCTTCCTACCAGAGATCTTAGTGGCCCCTATGAAAATCAGTTACCATATGAAGAACTCCCCTCCTTGCATTGCTCACTCTATCATTTTCAACTCAGATCTCTCTCTTCCAGAGATGAGATCACAATTATCTTGTGATATTCAGGCTCCACACATCTTTGTTTTTGAATTTCTGCTGTTATGACCCTTGTAACTTTTATGTATGTTTCTTTTGTACAAGCTATGTATACTACAAAACTACTTTCAATAATTTTTTTGTGGAAAAAAAACCCACCAATTTATTTCATGCAAATATACAAATATACTCACAAGCAACTCTGGGTAAGAAAAGCTCAAAAACACCATGCTGCAGTACACCAGCAGGGGTGATGATGTCATACGCCACTAGCCCCTCCCTACATTTTTCATTTATGCAAGGCACATGCTCAGGGGACTAAAACACCTGGAACTGTGGCATTTCATTTTCACACAAGATTCTACACTGGCCCCCTAGTGGAGCCTTAATATATTCTTTTGGGAGTGGACTTTCATTTTCGCACAAAATTGTTTATATTGGCCCCTTAGTTTTCATTGTGATTTTTTGGTTAAGGGCCAGTTCACACATAGGCGATCTGACTTCAGGGGCAACTTTGCTAGACAACTTTGAGGCAACTTCAAGGCAAAGTCAAGGCAACTTCAAACTCGACTACGCCAGGCGACTTTGCCTGTGGCCAATCAGAGATGGGAGGGAGGTGATTGCCTGGGTAATTCGTGGGGAGTACCTTGGTAAATTCTTTTTTTCCTGTAAAGTCGCTTCAATATAGATGGGGATCTGACTTGGAGGCAATTTCCATTGAATTCTGTGGGCACAAGTCGGATAGAAGTCACCTTGAAACAGTACAGGAACCTTTTTTGAAGTCAGAGCGACTTCAGTAGTGTACATTAAGAGGGCTCCCATTTGCTGGGATTGAATAGGATTCAATGGGACTTCTGAGCGCAACTTGCCTATGTGTGAACCGGCCTCTTTTTTTTTTTATTATTTTGTTTTTTCCTGTAGCCAGAACATAGTGTGCAACATTACCCTCTAGCGCCAAGCGCATCATTATTTTATTTAATTCCAGGGGATGAGTTTAAAGCAGAAATACACCTTCTTATCCTTTACAGCAGTGGTTCTCAACTTCAGTCCTCAAGTAACCCCAACAAGCCATATTTTGGGAGTTTCTCTTAGGCCCCTTTCACATGGACGTTCTGTTCATGGAAGCCCCATTCTCCTCTATGGAGCGACGGATGTTAGCGGTGACATGTCCACTGCCATCCGCTGGTCTCCGATCCGATCCTGCACCGTAAAGTCAGACGGATGGAAACCCTATTTTTCCATCTGTCTGGGGATCGGGTGACAACGGAAAACCTGCAAATATGGCCTTTTGGGGGTACTTGAGGACAGAGGTTGTGAACCACTGCTTTACAGCCAAAGAAGCTGCCATCTTAGCCTCTGTTTGATCTGCATTTCCATGGTGCTTATTTTTATTATGAGGCACTAGACTCTTCCAGTTTCTTGACCGGAAACTTCAATAATGTAAATACTGTATGTACACTATATTCAGTTCTTGAGTTAAATTAAGCAATGGAAAGAGAAAACAAATCGTTCAATTATTCAATTATTCAGTAGAGGGTATACATTGCTAACTGTGGGAAAACAGAGCATTGCGTTTCAACAATGAAAGCATAGCAATATGATATTATTTAATAACTACTACAATTTCAGGAGCCCTGCAGGTTTTCTGCATACTTAGGTACTCTCAAATAAAAACATCTTATGTAAGAATGGCCCCATCCACCTTCATGCAGGTTTTGCCAGCAAACATCATGAACTATGTTTTCTTTTAGCAGGATATAATCCGTGTATTACATAGAATTATAAATGTCTCACACTGTCAGAGCTTAGCTACCTCTCTGAGCTCAGAAAACCTTTAAAATAAAATCCAGGATTTAGGTATTTTAAAGTGAACCTGTGCCCCTTTCACACAGGATGAAGCAACAGGTTTGTGTTATTTAGCCATTCTCAGCGACAGAAAGACTTCAAAGTCATGGCTTACTGGGGTCTATGGAGTCCCCATTTAATAACGTTGATTGAATCTGGAGATTTCCTTCTGCTCCTGACTCTGAACAGAGCAGCAAGTGAGAGAAGGAAAGGAAATGATATGCTGGGGAGGGTTAAAGCAAACTTGCTGTTTTGTCCTCCGGGTCTGGGGCACGCATGCGTGCCGCCGCCGCCGGCCTACTCCCACTGTGGGAGCTGATCTGTGAGTCCTACGGACTCGATGTCTGCCGGCACCCGCTGATGGTTAGGCAGAGAGCCAGAATGACGATCTGCCTATGTACATAAGGCAGATCACCATTCTGTCAGTAGGGAAGACATGGATCCTGTGTTCCAGCAAAGCAAGAACATGGATCAATGCCTTCCCATAGTAAAAGCTCCTCCAGCACAGTACACAGACACTGGCTAGGCACACAGTTAACCCTTTGATCACCCCTGATGTTAACCCTTTTCCAGCCTGTGTCATTAGTAAAATGATAGTGCATATTTTTTAGCACTGTATTAGTGTCACTGGACCCCAAAAAGTGCCAAATGTATCAGTTAGTGTCCGATTTGTCGGCGCAATATCGCAGTCCCACTATAAGACGCTGATCACCCCCATTACTAGTAAAAAATAAAAAAAATTCCATTAACATTAAAAATTCCATAAAAATATCCCATAGTTTGTAGATGCTATAGATTTGTGCAAACCAATCAATATATACTTATTGGAATGTTTTACCAAAAATATGTAGCAGAATACACGTTGGCCTAAATTGATGAAGAAATTCGATTTTTTAATCTGCATTTGTTTTATAGCAGAAAGTTTTGTTGGTTTTATTTTGTTTATAGCTCAAAAAATAAAAAAACACAGAGGTTATCAAATACCACCAAAAGAAAGATCTATTTGTGGGGAAAAAAAGAACATAAATTTTATTCTGGTACAGCGCCGCATGGCCATTCAGTAGTCAGTTAACCACTTCAGCTCCAGAAGGATTTACCCCCTTAATGACCATGCTATTTTTTTACGATACAGCACTTCGTCACTCTAACTGACAATTACGCGGTCATGCGACACTGTACCCAAATAAAATTGATGTCCCCTTTCCCCACAAATAGAACTTTCTTTTGGTGGTATTTGATCACCTCTGCAGTTTTTATTTTTTGCACTATAAACAAAAAAAGTGCCACAATTTTGAAAAAAAAAACATTTTTTACTTTTTGCTATAAATATAAAAAAAAAAATGTCTTCATTAGTTTAGGACAATATATATTTTCCTACATATTTTTGTTTAAAAAAAATCGCAATAAGCATATATTGATTGGTTTGTGCAAAAGTTATAGCATCTACAAAATAGGGAATAGATTTATGGCATTTTTAGTATTTTTTTTTTTGCTAGTAATAGCGATGATCAGAGATTTTTAGCGGGACTATGACATTGCGGTGGACAGATCTGACACTTTTGACACTTTTTTGGGACCAGTGACATTTATACAGCGATCAGAGCTAAAAAATAGCCACGGATAACTGTATAAATGACACTGGCATGGAAGGGGTTAACACTAGGGGGCGATCAAAGGATTAAGTGTTCCCTAGGGAGGTGTTTCTAACTGTGGAGGGAGAGTAGTGACTGGGGGGGAGAGAGAAAACTGCTCCCGATCACTGGGAACAGACATCTCTCCCCTGTCAGAACGGGGATCTGTTTGTTTACGCTGACAGATCCTTGTTCTGGCCTTCTGTGGACATTGCGGCCGTTGACCACACGCATCGACTCCGAGGACGCCCCTGCTATATACATTAAAAAGACCAGCGTACCGGTACGGCGGTTTGCACAGCCAAGCTAAATTGTCGCAGTATAACTGCGACAGCTGGTCGGCAAGCAGTTAAAGTAACGCCTTACCATATCACAAAAAAATGGCCTGGTCATGAAGGGGGTAAATCGTTTAGAGGTCAAGTGGTTAATATGTTAGTATCCACCTAACACTGATTTTCAAGAGTGGATGGGGGGAATTCAATAAAGCAGCTGTGCCACTTTTCTGGTGGTAATCTTTCTTGTTAATAAATTATGCCAAATACATCAAGCATTTGCATCACTTTTGGTTCTGACAGCAACTCATGCACCAAATTCAGGTAGTTTGAAAATGCGCCAGTTTTACATTGGGTTGCATTGAATGCACCAAATGTAAAAGCGGGGCTAATTACAACCAACTCTCTTTTGCGTACAGAAATTAAAACTGGTTCAGACAGATTTTGTAAAAGTATCTCTAGTACAGTCTAAAAGTGGCACAGCATGAGTCAAATTCAAGTGCAACTTCTAGACAGGTATATAAATTAGGGGCAATCTTCAACACTTTTAGAATGTATGAGAGACATATTCACAAAATCTGCCTGCATCAGTCTGTAGTAATTCTAGGGGATGAATTTAAAGCAGAAATACACCTTCTTATCCTTTACAGCCAAGGAAGCTGCCATCTTAGCCTCTCTTTGAACTGCATCCATGGTGCTGAACATGTGATCAGCGATGACACTACCCACTTGATGGCTTGACAGTTCAGCTTTGACTAAAATAAGTACGCTAGTAAGTGCTGTAACTGTTTTGAGAAACAGTTAAATCAGTGAGCTCAGTTCTGCTTTAGGCCAGTTCACACTACAGCGATGCGGGAACCCTGCAAATCCACTGTGGGTTCCCTCATCGCTTGTCTCCCGGCAGCGGTTGACACTGCAAACTGTGGGGAGTGTCAGTACAAAGCTAATGAAACCCCCAAATCAGTTTGCATATCGCAGTGCGAACTGCAAACTCGCACAGGAATCAGATCGCATGGTGTGAACAGCCCTGCGATCCGATTCTGACCCTGCAGAAAAAAAAGGGTCCTGTATAAGTTTGCTCCGATTGCAATGCAAATTCAGCCATACAATCTCTATGGCTGAATATGCATTGCACAGAGATCGCATGTGACTCATATTGCAGTGTGGTGCAAATTACATGCGATCTCTGAGATCCTGAAAGCAGAACTAAACCCATGCACCTAATTGTTTCTCATGCTATGCCATGATTGATAACTAACAGCTTGTGCTCTCAACCGAAATGTCAAGTTATCAAACGCCTGATGTTATAACAGGCGACTGATCACCTCTGCAGCACCTTGGCAATTACAGATCAATCAGAGGCTAAGATGGCATCTTCCTTGGCTGTAAAGGATAGTTGGGTATAGTTAGACTTTAACCACTTACCGACCGTCCGCCTTCGTTGAGCGTCCGTACTTTGACGTGGAATACCGTAGCAGGTAACTATCATAACCCCAGTATTTTCTGAAACGGCGGGTGGACGGCTTTCAGATAAAAGTGGTCTCTGCGGAGGATTCACCGCAAGATCACTCTTATGGGGGGGCGGGAGAGGGCACCCCTCCTGCCACTTTCTGGTCGTCTCTGCCGCTTACCGGATCTGTCTGTAGCAGCAGAGACAATCTGGTCCACTCCCCTCACTGCCTGGATGCCAACTAAGGTTACGATGGCCCCACTCAGCTGAATGGCATTGAAGGGCAGATGCAACGTCAAGCCTCACTTCCGCCCAATGCTCTTAAAGGAGACAATTTTTTTTCAAGTGTCTTTTTTTTTATTGCATTTTAGTGTATATATGAGATCTGAGGTCTTTTTGACCCTAGACCCAGTGTTGCCAACCTCCCGCAGCGTTTTTTTACTGGCAA
The DNA here is from genome assembly GCA_018402905.1 of Glandirana rugosa. Lineage (NCBI taxonomy): Eukaryota > Metazoa > Chordata > Amphibia > Anura > Ranidae > Glandirana > Glandirana rugosa. The sequence goes on along the minus strand of BLSH010209096.1, from coordinate 1,142,433 downwards.
AACATGGAAAATTTACTGGCGGATCACAATTTTTTACTGGCAACCTGAAAAATAACATAACTCCTATTAAAAACTAAGACAATTGATATTTAAACACAACATGGAAACACTGACAACACCCATATCAAGTAGTTTGCCCGGTTTACACTTAAAAAGTCAGCACAGCATGACCAATTATCAGACCCTGATATTTATAGACAGTTGTAAAAATCACAGATTTTTACAAACTGTCAGTAAATTTACTGACGGTTGGCAACACTGCCTAGATCTCATATTTAAGAGGTCCTGTCATGCTTTCTTTCTATTACAAGGAATGTTAACATGTTTATAGGAATAAAAGTGACCCAATTTTTTTTCAAAAGGATGGTGTAAAAATAAAAAATGGAAAGTAAAATAAATAAGAAAAAAAAATGTGATGTGCCCCGTCCCGCCGAGCTTGCACACAGAAGCGAACGCATACATAAGTCTTGCCCACATGTGAAAACGGTGTTCAAACCACACATGTGAGGTATCGATGTGATTGTTAGAGCGAGAGCAATAATTCTAGCACTAGACCTCCTCTGTAACTCAAAACTGCAAACCTGTAGACATTTTTAAAATTCGCCGATGGAGATTCTTAAGTGCCAAAGTTTGTCGCCATTCCATGAGCGGGCACAATTTTGAAGCATGGCATGTTGGGTATCAATTGACTCAGCATAACATTATCTTTCACAATATAAAAAAATTGGGCTAACTTTACTGTTGTTTTATTTTTTAATTAAAAAAAGGGATTTTTTCCCCAAAAAATTGCGCTTTTAAGACTGTTGTGCAAATAAAGTGTGACATAAGGTATTGCAACAACCGCTATTTTATTCTCTAGGGTGTTAAAAAAATATATATAATGTTTGGAGGTTCTAAGTAATTTTCTAGCAAAAAATTATTTTAACCAAATCTCAGAAAGTGGCTCTGTCCTTAAGTGGTTAACACCCTTTCACACTGGGGCAGTTTTCAGTCGCTTCAGCGATAAAATAGTACCTGTAAAGGCACCTGTAAACTGCCTCTCAAGCCACCCCAGTGTGAAAGCCTGACTGCTTTCACACTGGGGCGGTGCACTTGCAGGACGGGAAAAAAAAGTCCTGCAAGCAGCATCTTTGGGCCGCTCCAAAACCGCCCTTGCCATTGAAATGAATGGGCGCTTCGGAAGTGCTGCAACACGGGCACTTTTAACCGCTTTTTAACCCCTTCTGGGGGGTTAAAAGCGCCTGCTAGTGGTGCCAAAGAGCTGCTAAAACAGCAGTAAATGGCTGCTAAAACTAGCGGTGCTTTACTGCTAATGGACCGGCCGATTCAGTCTGAAAATGGCCTTAGTAATAACTGCAGTAAAATAAAAAACCTTTTTACCGTTTCAAATGACAGAGCTGTTTAGACATCTGAGCCTGTCAATGATTTTGTCATGGTTTATACAGTTGAAAAGGCTGCTTATCAACAAATTTGCAGCTATCCAAACTAGGAACAAAGAAAAAATTGATTTCTGTACTCGCTCTGCTTACAGATAATTAAGAGTCAGTGGGAGCCGTGCAGTCTCTGTGACCACCTCAGTGACTGAATCATTACTGGCCTGTGAAGCGCAGGAAGGATCACGGGAATTTCATTTTTTGTTCCTGTTTTTGATTTGCTCAGTTATGGTATGCTGAGAAGGAGTTGCCACACGTAATAAATGATAAGTGTTTTTCGATTTTTTTTGTTTTTCAAAATAGTTGTTGTTTCTTTAACATTTGACAGCATTATGCAATCGGTTTAGATGCAAACCCTTTGCTCTGATCATCTCAGCTTGCATTTTCAAATAAACCGCTTTCTGAATACTTGTTTTTCAGACTGCATTTGCACAGACATTTAGCCATGCTACAAATCCCAGTGGCAAGAATTACTGATTTCTGTGGCTGCAAGTGACAGCTGTGTGCGTGTAGCTGTGGCCACCAAGCCCATAAACTGCAATGACAGGCAGTGGCAGCTATTCATACCTGTCTGTACAAAAAGTGAATACCTGCAATGACCTGATTGGACACAGCAAAAAAAAAAAAGTAGTATTAGGAACAATGTAGATAACCCAAGCAAAGAAGATAGGTCATTTAACAGGTAAGTTATTGTGATGCCCTTTCTTCTACTTTAACTTCTGCTTTGACTTTGATTATGGTTTAAGCTATATAACAACTTGCTCCATTAGGAATGATCAAATTCTCGGCAAATGCATTTTTCACCTAACATGCACCTATCTGAACCTAGCACATTCGGTAACCTTCATAAAAATTGCACATGGTAGCCACTGCTGACCTCTCTTTATTGAACAAAGACAATGAAAATATAAGCTCACTCATAACACTTGTCTTAGGATGTCCCCCAATCTCTTAAATTAGGGCTTGACAAATTTGCTTTGAATCTAGGAGCCAGCTAAAAAAGTTAGGAGCCAGTTTTTTTTAGCGTAGTGTAGGGTTGCCAGTGCCCGGGGTAAGGCAAGTAATTTGTGCCCCCCTAACCCTAACTTACTCACAGCAGAGCAGCCAGTCAATAACTCCAACGTACATCAGGGTTATAGGCTGTCCAGAAAGAGTGACACTAAAAAACTGTTATGGGGGAAACTCCTTATTATGCCTAATGCATCATGATTGTGGCATGTAAAACGCCCTCATCTGCTGCTTAATGCAGCTTAAGGGTGGCCATTGGTGGGTGGCAAAAACATGTCTCTACTGCACATTTTTACCACCCAACTGCACATCTAAATGAAGCCTTAGTAACATTTTAAATAAAATACAAAAAAAAGTGAAAGAAGTATTCCAGTGCTACAGATCTTCTGCTGTCTCTTTGCAGCCACTTCCTGCACTTCCTTGCCCCGCAGTGACTGTTCATTGCTCTGGGGGGTTCCCAGTCATCATGAAATACTGGAGCCCAGCTGCACATAAAGAGTGGTAATTGTTGATGTTACAGAGGGCTTTATCACAATTTTGTTGCTTAGAATAAAGATCATGATTCTCACAGTGTAACATCATCTTTCACATTATACAAAAAAAAACATGGGCTAGCTTTACTGTTTAGTTTTTTTTTATTGATTAACCACTTCAGCCCCGGAAGGATTTCCAGCTTTAGGACCGGAGCCCTTTTTGCGATTCGGCGCTGCTTTGCTTTAACTGACAATTGCGCGGTCGTGCGACGTTGTACCCAAACAAAATTTGCGTCCTTTTTTTCCCACAAACAGAGCTTTCTTTTGGTGGTATTTGATCACCTCTGCATCATTTCGGATCGCCGCTATAAACAAAAGAAGAGCGACAATTTTGCAAAAAAAAAACAAATTTCGTACTTTTTGCTAAAATACAAATCCAAAAAAAAAAATATAAAAAAACATTTTTTTTCACCGTTTTTGGCCGATTTATATTCTTCCTCATATTTGCGATAAAAAAAATCGCAATCGGCGTTTATTGATTGGTTTGCGCAAAAGTGGCCGCGTTTACGGATGATGAGAATTCATTTTTGGGGTTTTTATTTTTTTAAATTTTTTACTAGTAATGGTGGCGATCTGCGATTTTTAGCGGTACTGCGATATTTCAGCGGACATGTCGGAACATTTTGACACTTTTTTGGGACCATTGGCATTCCAATTTTGTCGTGCATGCGTGGTATCGAATTTTAATGAGAAACAGAAAAACGGGGAATTTTAAATTTAATGTTTTGGCGAATGTAATTGATAAATCAATAGGTAGTGTCTGAATATAAGACAGTAGATATGCAGTGCCTCCAGCCGATTGCGGCAATTATTAATTAACTTAATTAAATATGAATCTCGATACCGACACTCAAGAGTAGACTAGAATAATTTCCTGAGTTCTTTAATCTATGGGGAATTCTTACCCATGTATAGATATCTCCCAATTAAATTAACAAATAAACCAATTTATTAATATACAAGTATATCCATACAATTCTCATACAAAACCGTAATTACTGGTGATTAATAGTTCACACATAGTTAAAGAAATCAATACATTATAAGATAATTTCTGTCAAAATTTTAACGGAAATAACCCCGGGACAGCCCCGCCCCACTATAACAGGATGGTCAAACGTGTCTTTAACTATTTCAAATAATAATACCCCTTGCGACTCACAAGACAACTTTCTGAATCTCTCCGGCCGGGGAAGAGAGACGGAAATATCGAAGGGAATAGACAATGAGATATTATTTGATCTGAAATAGGTCCAACTTCAGATTGATACTTATATCAACCGGACACAGCTTCAACACCCAACACATATATTTATCATGGGAAAATTAACAATTATCAAACAACACTACACTCTGTATTTGATAAGGTTAAGGTACAACTAGAAAATACAATTCCTACTATGTTGGAAGGAAAAAGTTAAAACAAAATGTTCTGGCCAGTATCTCACCACAATTCAGAGAGGAAGGTGTCCAAAGGGCTGTCAGTATATTCAATCCGTCTTAGCAGCAAAATCTACCGAAATGGGGCGTGGTCACTCCTTTGTGAGCCTCGTGTTATTCAGGGGTATCAGTCTGTTGGTGTTCCCTCCCTCGTTGGTGTGTGTTCCTCCTTTTATAGGTGCAAGAACTATTGTTAAAATTGGCACCATCCCACCTCATGTTGACTATTTCATGATTGGTTGGTTCCATATTTGGGGTGGTTATTGTCCAGTCTTTCCCCCACCCACCAGTGATCATGGCAATTGCGTAATCAGAATAATGGTATGTTATACTATTATGGATTATTATTTCAATTATTTATTTCTCTCTTTTTTTTTTTATGTATGATGCTACGTGGATATGGTGATTATTTGCCTTCATAATCCCTTAGTGTGTTGTCCCTACATCGTGGATTTTGCTGGTAATAGGGAACTGAGACCATGAGTACATACATATATATGTGTGTGCACATATATATATATATACATACACACACACACACATATATACATATATAGACAGACACACACATCCCCACACATATGCATACCTATATACATCTATTGAGATCACAAAATAACCAAATTCTTCCCCCCTTCTCCCAATCATCATTTTTAAGTGAAAGTTCTTTTATAGCGGGTTGGTGGTGATAACTCATGTCCTTTGTCTGATGGGGACTGTTGAAATTATATTTGTGGTTTGTTATGTGGAAACTTCTATTTCTCAGTTATACCTTCTACAGAGAATAGGCGTCTCCCCATTCAGACTTATGTCAGATTCATACTTTGTTGATTTCAGTTCATGACTTCTGGCAGACATTGAATCCTGGTATATAGCAATCATCGTAATTAAGAAATATATATATATTTCTTAAATCTTGTAGCGTGTTGTCACAAAGTTTATTACATGCGTCCTTCAGTGACTGGCTATACCATTGTTCTGTCAGCATTGTATTACTCTGGTGAAAGAGCTCATTTGGACAATGAGGTTAAACACTTACCTTGGAGTTTTATTGTTCTGAGTTAAGTTTCCCAGATGTAGTTGTGCTATCTCTGACTTAGATTTTATTTACCGACCTTCAAATGAGCTCTTATTGTCCTTGTCACTAGGGTTTAGAAGTTTGCATAGCCTGTTGTTTTATTTACACTATTGAAGTGTTGTTAACATCATTGTCTGAACACCCAGTTCACAAGGCCTTGTGTACATAGTTCAAGAGAAGGGTGAATTCAGCTGTCGCAATATCATAATTCATTGGTTTTCTAAATTTATACAGCGATACCCTGACAACAGCGATCAGTGCTATAAAAATGCACTGATCACTGTGTAAATGCCATTGGCAGTGAAGGGGTTAACCTGCAGGGGGCGCTCTAAGGGTTAACTGTGTTCCCTGGGCGTGTTCTAACTGTATGGGGACTGCCCTAGCTGAGGAAGGGAAGTGGTCACAGCCTCCATGTACAGGAAGGCTGTGATCACAGCCCTTCCCCCTTCACAGAACGGAGGTCCGTGTTTACATACACGGACCTCCGTTCCTTCACTCCAGGGGGGCCATCGCAGGTAGCCGGCGGCAATTGAAGCCGCCGCACCCGCACCCTGGCCCTCCCCGAACACAGTGAGCACGCGGGCATGCCTCCGGTGGCGCGCGCTCACTAGGCTCTGTCTCGCGGCTGCCGTCATATGACGGCGTTTCGCGTTACAGAGCCACTCTGTCGCCGTCATTTGCCGATCAGCCATCGGCAAGTGGTTAAAGTGTATTTTTTGCAAAAAATTGCATTTGAAAGACCGCTGCGCAAATACCGTGTGACATAAAATATTGCAACAATTGCCATTTTATTCTCTAGGGTCTCTGCTAAAAAAATATATAATGTTTGGGGGTTCTAAATCATTTTCTAGCAGAAAACACTGGATTTTATTTGTAAGCCACAAATGTCAGAAAGGATTTAGTCTTTAAGTGGTTAAAACTTCCCTCATACAGCCCGGAGATAATTCCTTTGATAAAAGAAGGAGATACATTGTGTTTCTTCAAATATCCAGGCAGCCCGCCAAGTTTAAAAGCTGTTAGATTAAGCAGAGAAGGCTCTGAATCGAGACACTGTTTTAATATAGTGAGGGGAGATTAGGATCGGCTGCTACTCGCCAGGACGCGATTTCTGGTTGCCATGGTGACCTGGCACCTGGGGATTGTCGAGCCCTGTCTTAAAGTGATTGTAAAGGTAATTTTTTTTTTAACCACTTCAGCCCCGGAAGGATTTCACACTTTAGGACCAGAGCACTTTTTGCGATTTGGCACTGCGTCGCTTTAACTGACAATTGCGCGGTCGTGTGACGTTGTACCCAAGCGAAATTTGCGTTCTTTTTTTCCCACAAATAGAGCTCTCTTTTGGTGGTATTTGATCACCTCTGCATCATTTCCGATCGCCGCTATAAACAAAAGAAGAGCGACAATTTTGCAAAAAAAAAAACAAATTTTTTTACTTTTTGCTAAAATACAAATCCAAAAAAAATTATATAAAAAAACATTTTTTTCATCGGCCGATTTAGATTCTTCCACATATTTTTCGTAAAAAAAAATTGCAATCAGTGTTTATTGATTGGTTTGCGCAAAAGTTGCCGCGTTTACGGATGATGAGAATTAATTTCTGGGGTTTTTATTTTCTTTTATTTTTTACTAGTTATGGCGGTGATCTGCAATTTTTAGCGGTACTGCGATATTGCAGCGGACATGTCGGACCATTTTGACACTTTTTTGGGACCATTGGCATTTATACAGCGATCAGTGCTATAAAAATGCGCTGATTACTGTGTAAATGCCAGTAAGAGGTTAACCTGCAGGGGGCACTGTAAGGGTTAACTGTGTTCCCTGGGTGTGTTCTAACTGTGTGTGGGCTGCCCTGGCTGGGGAAAAGGGATGATCACGGCTTCCATATACAGGAAGCCTGTGATCACCGCCCTTCCCCCTCTATGAGAATGGAGATCCGTGTTTACTTACACGGACCTCTGTTCTCTCACTGCGGGGGGGCCATCGCGGGTAGCCAGCGGCGATCGAGTCTGCCATACCCGCTCCCTGCCCCCCCCCCCGGACACAGTGAGCGCGCGAGTGCAGTGCACGCACACTCACAGCACTAGTTATCGCAGACGCCGTCATATGATGCCGGTTGACGAGCCACTCTGTCGCTGTCAGACTGCAGTCAGCGGTCGGCAAGTGGTTAAATAACAAACATGTTTATACTTACCTGCTGGCAGCCAATGGTTTCCAGCGCCCCAGCGAGGCCTGGAAGTGAGAGGAGAGAAGAGCTGCAGATGTGCATGGTGCTGGATCGAATGAGGGCTCAGGAAAGTAGAAGGGTGGGAGCGGGTGGATGCTTTTTTTTTTTTTTCTTTTTTTTTTTTTTCCCTCTCGAAAAGAGCTTCCTGTTCCACTCTCTTTTAAACCTTTTCTCTTGTGTTATCTCCTTCTCCGTCAGAGACTCTCCCTTTTTTTTTTTTTTCTTTTTTTTTTTTTTCGTAGGTGGGCGAGGGTGGGAAGATGAAAGGACTCGGGAGTAAGCTAGGTCGTGGTACGTGTAGACGTCGAGAAGAGAGGAGAGTGAAGGTCCGGAGCGACCCCGCGACCTTTGGTAACCGACGGTCGTCCATTCATATTTGTACAAACAATAAATTGGTGAACGGCTGGCGACTGACGTCAGACTGTCGCTGTCTCACCGAGCAGTTGGCCGTAGTATACTGCCGCAGACGCTATTGATCACGACACTCACACGCACGTGACGTGAGCGCGCGAGTGACACAGGCCCCCCC
>BLSH010209096.1:1090020-1108265 GCA_018402905.1 Glandirana rugosa | reverse complement strand
AAAATAACTACTGTTTGTATTGCTGTTACAAAGCTGATATTTAAAAATTAAAGTGTATGCTGTGAAAATACAATTCATTTAAAGCAGATTGATAAAAGACTAAAGTTATGTTAAATCAGTGGTGGCTGATGAAATTTTAGGATGGGAGCGCCAGACCCCACCATTAATTTTTGACCCCTCCCCTTATAGATTCCACCGATTTTGTCAGGGGTATACAGCATCACAAGATAGGGGTATATACAGCATCACCAGATAGGGGTATATACAGCATCACCAGATAGGGGTATATACAGCATCACCAGATAGGGGTATACAGCATCACCAGATAGGGTTATATACAGCATCACCAGATAGGGGTATACAGCATCACCAGATAGGGGTATATACAACATCACCAGATAAGGGTATACAGTATACAGCATCACCAGATAGGGGTATACAGCATCACCAGATAGGGGTATACAGCATCACCAGATAGGGGTATGCAGCATCACCAGATAGGGGTATACAGCATCACCAGATAGGGGTATATACAGGATCACCAGATAGGGATATACAGCATCACCATATAGGGGTATATACAGCATCACCAGATAGGGGTATATACAGGATCACCAGATAGGGATATACAGCATCACCAGATAGCGGTATATACAGCATCACCAGATAGGGGTATACAACATCACCAGATAAGGGTATATACAGCATCACCAGATAGGGGTATACAGCATCACCAGATAGGGGTATATACAGCATCACCAGATAGGGGTATATACAGGATCACCAGATAGGGATATACAGCATCACCAGATAGGGGTATATACAGCATCACCAGATAGGGGTATACAACATCACCAGATAAGGGTATATACAGCATCACCAGATAGGGGTATACAGCATCACCAGATAGGGGTATATACAGCATCACCAGATAGGGGTACACAGCATCACCAGATAGGGGTATATACAGCATCACCAGATAGTGGTATACAGCATCACCAGATAGGGGTATATACAGTTGTAGAAAGATATTGCCAGGAGAGAGGCAGCACTCACAAGGAGATTTTTCAAGTATGCTTATATTGGATAGTGAAAAATAACTACTGTTTGTATAGCTGTTACAAAGCTGATATTTAAAAATTAAAGTGTATGCTGTGAAAATACAATTCATTTAAAGCAGATTGATAAAAGACTAAAGTTATGTTAAATCAGTGGTGGCTGATGAAATTTTAGGATGGGAGCGCCAGACCCCACCATTAATTTTTGACCCCTCCCCTTATAGATTCCACCGATTTTGTCAGGGGTATACAGCATCACAAGATAGGGGCATATACAGCATCACCAGATAGGGGTATATACAGCATCACCAGATAGGGTTATATACAGCATCATCAGATAGGGGTATACAGCATCACCAGATAGGGGTATATACAGCATCACCAGATAGGGGTATACAGTATACAGCATCACCAAATAGGGGTATACAGCATCACCAGATAGGGGTATACAGCATCACCAGATAGGGGTATGCAGCATCACCAGATAGGGGTATATACAGCATCACCAGATAGGGGTATACAGCATCACCAGATAGGGGTATATACAGGATCACCAGATAGGGATATACAGCATCACCAGATAAGGGTATATACAGCATCACCAGATAGGGGTATATACAGGATCACCAGATAGGGGTATATACAGCATCACCAGATAGGGGTATACAGCATCACCAGATAGGGGTATATACAGCATCACCAGATAGGGGTACACAGCATCACCAGATAGGGGTATATACAGCATCACTAGATAGTGGTATACAGCATCACCAGATAGGGGTATATACAGCATCACCAGATAGGGGTATACAGCATCACCATATAGGGGTATACAGCATCACCAGAAAGTGGTATATACAGCATCACCAGATAGAGGTATATACAGCATCACCAGATAGGGGTATACAGCCTCACCAGATAGGGGTATACAGCATCACCAGATAGGGGTATGTAGCATCACCAGATAGGGGTATATAGAGCATCACCAAATAGGGGTATACAGCATCACCAGATAGGGGTATATACAGCATCACCAGATAGGGGTATACAGCATCACCAGATAGGGGTATATACAGCATCACCAGATAGGGGTATACAGCATCACCAGATAGGGGTATATACAGCATCACCAGGTAGGGCTATATACAGCATCACCAGATAGGGGTATACAGCATCACCAGATAGGGGTATATACAGCATCACCAGATATGGGTATATACAGCATCACTAGATAGGGGTATATACAGCATCAACAGATAGTGGTATACAGCATCACCAGATAGGGGTATATACAGCATCACCAGATAGGGGTATACAGCATCACTAGAAAGGGGTATATACAGCATCACCAGATAGGGGTATACAGCATCACCAGATAGGGGTATATACAGCATCACCAGATAGGGGTACATACTGCATTACCAGATAGGGGTATATACAGCATCACCAGATAGGGGTATATACAGCATCACCCCCCTGTTGGGGCATCAAAGTCCCACGCGGGTGGGCAGTGGTGTTCGGGGAGTGGGATCGTGCTTTGCTTTGGCCGTGCATTCCCCTCCTCCTCCAAGAAAGGGGTCCAATAGGATCGCCTGACTTTTCAGCCATTCAAGAGACAAGTAACATACCCATATTTCTTGATTGGTGGAGAGGCGATTCAATGTTAGAAAAGCAAATATTGATTTGCTTTTCTAACACACGTGAGTGGGCTGCGAGTGCAATGCTCTGCGCTCAGAGTCCACTCTATTTTAAAGCCTATTAGAGCTCTAACCAGGTGCTTCAAAAAACCACCCCCACTGCTGTAATTCATGCTCTCGGCGTCCTGAAAGGGGCCGGACACATTAATAGGGGGTGGCTGCGGCGGCCATGGATAGATTCATGCTATGCATAAATCTATCCATTTAGCATAGGGGGTGGCAAGATAGAGGGGGCGGCGCCTGAGTGCCCTTAATGGACGGGCCGCCCGCCCCTGTGTTAAACTCTTTTTTTTATAAGCACTTTCAGCAGCTGATTTAATCACTTACTGAGCAAGCAGCTTTCTTTATCTTTTTAATGCTTGTCTATGTTCAAGTTTAAGCTGGATGCAGAGACTAGAGCTCGCATGCAGACACTAGAGTTATGTCTCCCTACACTGTGTGCATCAATAGAAACACAAAGCCCCATAGCCTAAGGTGGCAAGGCACTCCCTTGCTTCTCCCTCCTTCTGCCTCCTTCTGCAAGCTAACAACCTGATTCAAGACTGCACTGTACCCTGTGAGGAGTGGAAGTTCAGGGAAGCATCACAGAGACAGCAAGGGCCAGCAACATTGAAAATTGTAAACTGTAAGTGCTTGGGTAAGAATTTTAACAAATAGGCTACTAGGGAATATACATTATTATTGTACTCAGTGAGGGGAATTTAACATGACTGGAGCAGCCAAAATCTGAAGCAATTGTGCATGGTGACCAATCAGCTTCTATCTTTCATCTTTAAAGCTTAACTGAACAAGTTACAGGTAGAAAGAGACTGGTTGCCAGGTACAACTGCCCCACATTCTGTCTGCTCCCAATTTGATTAATTCCCCTCAAAGTGTTAAGCTGAAAAAATACTGAGGGTTTAACCGGGCTTTGTTTAACTGGGCTTTGATCATTACTCTTAACCTCCCTGATGGTAATCCCGAGTGTGGCTCGGGGTGGAATTTCAGTACCATTAGCGGTAACCCCGAGCCACACTCGGGATTGCATTGCTGGATCCCGGCTGGGTTACTCACCTTGTCCCCTGGATCCAGCGATGTCCTCCCGCGGTGTCAGCGGGTCTGACCCTCCGCCCGATGCCTCAGTGTGCAGGGCTCCGTTCCCTGCGTGCGTCGCATCGCACGGGGACGGAGACCGGCGGGAAATTCAAATAGTGAAACACACAGTATACATACAGTACACTGTAATCTTACAGATTACATTGCTGTATGAAATCATTTCACATCCCCTTTGTCCCTAGTGGTTTGCCCAGTGCCCTGCATGCACTTTTATATTATATATGTCATTCTTGAATGTCCATAACAACCAAAAAGTGTCCCTTTACGTCAAAAGTGTTTTTTGATCAGCTAGAAAACACCGATAATAAATAAGAATGATTTGCAGAATTGAGTGATACTGATTTTTGGGGAAATTTATCATCAGACACTGAAAGTGGCGACAGCGACAATTCTGCAACTGAGCAAATTTCATTGTTTTGGTTTGATTACATTATTGAATACATTTTATTACTATTATATTATTATTTTTGATAATTATTTTTAGTTATTTATTATATTATAATTTATGATTTCATGTTTCAAACTCTATCATACCCGGGATGTCTACTAGACTCTGGTTTGGACAGATTTAAGTGAGTTATTCCTAAGAATTTACAGGCCTACAATATAAAACACCAAATTTCCATGCAAAATAATCATACCGCTTTCAGCACCATAAATCTGACATAATCATACCGCCAGGGAGGTTAAAGTAGTCCTTCACAGAAAACTCAGAAGCACTCACTTTTCTTGAGTCTTCAGTCTGCATCATCCAGGTTGCTGTGTGCCACTTCCCTAAATCTCTAGTTGGGGAGCACCACCGATAATGCCATGATTTATATAATTCTTTATGCTACCACACATGTGAGCTCCTGCATTCCTAACATTTGCCCATTGGGGCAGACGCTCCCTGTGGTTACACACACAGGTATCCCAGACTACACACACAGGAAATGCCCTCTGGTCCTCTCTAAGGGAAGTGGTTAACAGGGGCTCCAGAGGCAGAGTCTCTGAGGCAGTTTGCCAATAACTTGCCCTGGAGAAGTTGCAGAAGGCAGGTCTAGTGTGTGTCTTCTTGGGCTGGCTGTGCATGTTGGCGCAGGCAACACCATCACATCATACTGTACTCAGATCCCAGGAGTGTGCCCAAAACGATGACTCCATAGGACCCTGTGAGGGAAAGGAGCCGACTTGAATTGGGAAAGTGGGGCAGCACAAAGGGAACCAGCTGAATGAGGAATAAATGCCAGCCTCAGTACATCAAAAAGTAGCATCCATAGTCTTCACTATATATACTGAAAAACGTTAAGTCTAATATCACTATATATTTCTGAAATGTATGCTCATGTAAAAAACTATAAAAACTAAGTGAAAAATAGTAAATTCCAAGACTTTTAGCTCAGATTGACCACAGCAAATACTTTGCAGCTTTAAAAGAATCAGATATATAGCCAAAAATATGTTTCTACTCTCATAGAACTTTTTCAGTGCACCTGCCGTAATATAATGTTACCTTCTTTTTCTTTTAGGCTTTCTTTTTAAGTTAAAATAATATATAAGAACATGCATAGGAGTAATAAAACAAGGACTCAATCACAATACAGAATATGTTTTGTCAGACACATGTCTCTGATATACAAAGAATGGAATAAAGCAATAACTGAATTCCAGCTGTCATATTATTTGTACATGTTAAGAACAGAAAAGCAAAGAATCCTATGTTTGCTATGGACATCTCTTCCTTTTTGCTGCAAACCAAATAAGTGGTACATGAATACAGTGAAGGAAGTTCACTTATCTAATCTACCTTACATTAACACATCACACATTATTTTACGAAACGTATATGCGTGTTTGGAGTGAGATATTAGAAATTGTTTCTGGAATACTCAGTAGGATTTTCATTCCATAGGCATCCTGCTAGCAATTTGGATCAGTTCTCAAACTTTTACCCAGAAAGGGGATAAGGCTTGGATTCACAGCTACTATGGGGGGGGGGGGGGTCAAAATCTGTAATACCGTTTAGATTTGTTTTAAAACCAAAATGAGCTACAGTACATGACTTTCAAACTATAGTCAGCTAGATTAGAAGGGCCAGTATGGGCACTTTTGGGTAAGCTAGTCCCCTCACTAATGGCCATAGTGTCAGTGAGTGACAGCTGTTGTAGGGAAAATATAGGGAAAGCTGACAACCACTTTGCTGCCCTTTTTGCTCTTATTCTTTTTTGTATTTTCTGTGGTTGATTTGAGGACAGTGGTCGCTCTTGGCTGCTATCCCGTTCACAGAAAACATTTTTTTTTGTGCTGCAAATCTTCACTCAAATAAGAAGGCCTTTCTTTCAGGTGTTGTTATTTTTTTTTTTTTTTGAGGTTTTACTTTTTTATGTAGTTCACTTGTTACTGACAGTCATCAGCACATCATTTTAAAGAACATAAAACTAAGTGCAAGAACAGTATGCACTTAAATCACCTCATATGATATCAGTCACATCCAACCACCCCTCACTAAACACACACACCCACAGATAAAATTAAAGTTAGGCATACACCAGTAAGGCCTATTATCGCTGATTAAAACTGTTCTACCGTTGTCCAATTTTACACTGCTGTATCCTCTGCAGTCTCATAATTCTTTTAGTAAAGCCCCAGCCTGTGCTTTTTGTATCCTCTGCAATATCATACTCATTTTAGTAAAGCCCCTGCCTGTGCTTTTTGTATCCTCTGCAATAGCTTAATCCTTGTAGTAAAGCCCCAGCCTGTGCTTTTTGTTCCTAATAAATTTTGGCTTAGTATTACTATTTAAAATTGTCCTGCTGCTGGGCAATTTTACACTGTTGCATCATTTGTGGCCTGTTAATGTATATAATAAAACACCTGTCTGTACTCTTTTTACATTTCAACAGTATCATCTGCAGACTCCTAATTCTTAATAAGACCATTTTCTATTTTATATGAGCACAAGGACAGCCACAGCAAACTACTGGCAACTTTCTTTGTGGCAGTCAAAGCAGGCTTATTACCATTTGAGGAAAAACCATGTTTTGCTGATAAGCTACATGAAAAATCCATATTTTCAAACTGAAATTAATCAGATTGGGATGCTGCTGCAGTGTGTAATCCAAGCTGACTGCAAATGAAAAAAACATCAATTCCACAGCCAAATATGCACTGCCAGTGATGAGACTGTCTGTTAAAATCATACTGTTCGATAACACCATGCACAGCTCAAAGGCATTCTCAAAGCACGTTAATTAAAGGATTTGTGATTCTTTTTTTTTTTTTGCATTGGTCCCACATAGCAGTACCCAACATCTCATGTTTATTTTACAGTAGATTGCTTACTAGCCCTAAAATGGCCTTCCTATGGACTTCAATAAGATTCAACCGTTGGTGAATTAAACTTGGAAAAATGTGCCCACCACTATACCACAACAGCCCCTTGTTTAAAATTCTCCCCTTACTTACCGTAATTGCACTGCTCCAAGTAACTAATCCAGAAAGAAAAACATAAAGAGAGGGAAAACTTGTACTCAAAATGGTAAAAAATTACAAAAAGCATTCAGAAAAAAGTTACTGGCACTCTGTCATATCATCACTTTTGGATATTGTCCATAGTTAGCAATAAGAACCATAAAACAGAAGGGATAATGCTAATGAATAACATTTTAATGTGAAATTCCAAAAAAAAAAAAAATCTAAAATGTTATTTTAATTGCCAAAGCATACATGCCACCAAGACTATTTTGTATTATTTGTTGAAAGTATTTGAAGAGATTCAGCTACCACTCATGCCTGTTACGCATGATGAGATTATCGTACGAATGATCGTCCTGAAGAGTTTATTAAGTCACGAAAATTCTCATACAACAGAATAAAAATTCGAAGCGATGTGATGAAGTGTATTTTTATTGCATTTTTAACTGACAACTGTATTGATTAAACGAAAATTGTACGATCTGGCATCATACGAAATATATTTACGTGCCTGTCCAATCGGATATTATCAGATGTACTGTCATGATCGGCTCTCGAAAGCTGTGTACTAACAATCTGATTATCATACGATTGCTTTGAAAGCGCTTTTTGTACGATTTTCTGATCGTGTGTACGGGGCTTTAAGGACTTGACTTTCAAACACATCCAGATTTTCCACTGCTGCAGGTAAAAGTTGAAAAAATTCTCACCTTCTCACCAATGGGCCTGCAGAGATGAATTCAGAGAGCAGCCTTCTGTCAACAAATGAGAACAGGGCCAGATCTGGGGGGGGGGGGTTGGGGTGGGCTTTGCCCCCCCCCCAGATTTTAGTGGGTTCCTCTGAGGACCAGTGACATTGGTTGGGACTCTGTTGCGAAGGGGGGCACTCAGTTGTGATGGGTTGGCTATCTTTTGAAGAGGAGACTCTGTCATGATGGGGAGATAATGTTGTGACAGGGGGACCAACTGTTGAGATAAGGGGGTCTGTTATGATGGGGGAAATCTGTTGTGATGGGGGGACTCCAATGGTAAGGGGCATCTCTGATCTGAAGGAGGCGACTCTGATGTAATAGGGTGATTGTGATGTGAAGGGGGCTTACTCTGAAGCGATGGGTGGAATATAATGTGAAGGGGGAATGCTGATGTGAAGGAGGAACTCCCCATGTGGCACGAAGGTGTGGGTGATATTATCCAGTGCAGATGTCAGTGTCCTTCAAGACCAATAAATATAGTCCACGCCTGGGGAGTCTCAAGATTTTGCATACTTTTAAGGTTGAGAAATGTTGTCCTAATGTATTCACTTTTTATTGCAGTCAAAGAGATATAGGGAACTAGCATTTCTTTGTTCACTTTTGCACTGCCTCTGCACTACCCAGAAGTAATGTCAGGCATTGTTTTCATTTCATGCCTCGTGGTACAGAAGCCCGCCAAGTGTATAGGAAACATTCACAGCCAGTGGGAAGAGCTGGAGAGTCCAAAAAACAGGGATAGATAGCTGGAGATGATATAACGACAGTGTGTTGACAGTAAGCTCCCCTGACTTTTTTTTTTGTACCCCCAGATCACAAAACTCAATTTGAACAAGATTGGCAGATCTTGCCCTACAACAAATTGTCAGCAGGATGATGGGGGGGGGGGGGGGTGGAAATTAATATAGACTATTCTTGGGGAAGCAGCATTGATTTATTTCCCTGGTGCCCTATGAGCACCCTCTTCCGGGCCTATAAGTCTAGAAAGGGCTGCTTGCCAAAGAGATTAATACCATAAACAAAAAAACCCCAAAAAACAGGGGCATTACATATGGATCGGTTACATTGGCCGGATCAATGGGCACTGCAGTCAGCTCAATTTCATCAAAGATAAAATTAGGCCTTTCTAAATCTGCCATCAAGGCTTCATCAAGTCAAGCCTTCAGCAATATTAGTCCAGACTTTACAGACTTTAGCCATAGTAAAGAGCTAGGTAGAATCTGAAAGTAGAACAAACTGAAAAAAAATATTTAGTCAGTATCTATCTTACAGTGGATCCAGTGGCTTATCTGCAGCCATAGCCAGTAGTATGCCATTATGGGAATTAGATCAGGCCCCCCTACCCCAGCTAATCTGCTGTATAATAGTAGCACCAAAATGTACATGTGGGGAAAAAATTGGAGTAAACCTAACCACTGTCTTCCACCCTTATCTCTCCAGTGAGATTCCCGATAAACAAGGAGTACCCAAATCTTGAGAAAAGATCATTTAGAACAGTTCAGGAATGTTCTCTTTGTGAGATTTGGGATCCTCATCATTCCCAGAATCTTGGCAGAAAGATTGTGATGTCACTTAGATGGTAATGTATGTATTCTATCTGTTTTTCTCCACGGGTACATTTTTAGAAAGGAACAGAGACCTTCATTTAATGAGCAGATTTTTCATTCTAGTACAAGGTCACCTGTAAGTAGGCATCAACTTTGCAGGGATTAATAATGTTTAATCACCTGAATAATTAAGTAAACGTAGTTAGGATGGTAATCCTTTTTTTTAAACTGAAATAGTGTTTCATTGCTTATTGTAGTCGGCTGATTTTTTTAGTTCATTGGCATTTTTTATCACACATTCAGCAGAAACCCAACAAAAGCCAGCTACTCAGTAAGAGATAGAGGAAGTTTGGCTATTACAATGAAAACAATTTTTATGATGATGATGTAGTGAAAAAGAGTCTCAAAAAGCATGAAGCCTTTTCAAACTGCATCTAGAAGCTGATGTTTTTAGGTGCATATGACACCTACATATGGAACCAGGACTCCAATGAATGCCCTTTCCGAAAAATAACAGGCTTCAACTTTCTTTACTTTCTCTCCACTCACCATTCTAGTCAGCTGCCAGGAGCCACAACATTCTAATCATGAAGAAGTGTGTGACTCATTCCTCATGAGAGTGCTGGGTTAAAGCAATATTAAAGTGAAAACCAAAAATGTAATATATTGCAGCTTACCATTTATTAGATGTGGTGACTGCATTCATTTTAATTTTTAGGCTATTTCCCTGTTTTTACCTGGTGATCTAGTCAGTAACACGCGTCCTGTATTAGAGTGCCCCCACTCTGCATGAAGGAACACGGGCATCTTTGGACATCACCTTTGTCAGTCAAGGGGGAGAGGAGTGTTAGATGCACTAGCAGATTTAAATACACTAAAATAATTGAAGCTGAACTTCAGATAACACTCTATAAGCAGCTGTAGCAACAGTTTTGTTCTCTTTTGGGATCTACATAAAAAAATAATGGCATGACCACGAAGGGAAAATTAACATGTGTTGCTGGGGAGCAGGGTATTAAACAGTGGCGGCCCATCCATAAGGGGCACAGGGGCGCTGCCCCCCCCCCATCCATGCACCCAATCCCTAATTTATATTCAGGGCGCCAGACGCATGGATTTCAATGTTTTTTTTTTGTTTTGTTTTGTTTTTTAAGCACGTGATTAGAGCCTGAGGCTCTAATTGGCTTCAAAAAAGGGTGTGCTCGCGGCGCAGAGCACTGCGCCCTGAGCCTACCCAGTTGTGTGACAATAACAAATTAATATTCGCTATTGTCTTCCTGATTCTCATCCTGGCCAATCATGAAGCAGGTCCTGAGACACGATTGGCCAGGAGTCCTAAAGTAGACCTGGGACAATGAGGAAAGCTATGAGCAGAGCAAGAACGACAATGACGGGGCAAGCTCAGTAGCAAGAAGTCGAAGGAGCAGAGGTCCCTGAGGCTGAGTATCAATGCCCGAGAGAGGAGGTGGATGCACGAGTTGAATGATGTCCTATGCCCACAGTCCATCAGGAAACTCCTCCAAAATTGCCACCCGCCTTGGTCATTCAGATATATACACATTCTTAACAGGCCCTCACTGACCTCTGAAGTGAGTCACATGACCCAACACATATTTGTACATTACCCTTAAAGAGCAAAGTCCAATTTTGTTGAGAAAAAACATTCCCATCTGAATGTTCAATGTACATTGCAAGGATTTTTACAAACTTTGTTGCAGATTTCTACCTTTGTTATTCTGAAGAAATCCCTGTGTGTCTGTGTCCATGTGGAAAGTGAATATAATGGGAGTGGTTTCATAATTATCAAACAGCTGCTGCACCTGCAGGACTGTAATGAGGAAACCTGCAGGTTCTGTATCCCTTTAGACATGATTTCCTACTGGGAGTATCTCACCAAAAATGACATTTTTGTTGCAGTGGATACAAGGCCAGTGGCCAAAACGCGTCTGCGTGTTCTTCAGAATCGGTATGGAATAAATAGCATTTATTTATAAGGATTGTTGCGTCAGTGTGCCGACTCTTTCATGGTCAATACCAGAAATCTGACTAGTATCTTAGTGCAAACTTCTGGAAAAGACAGTCAGCCAATCACACAAGCAGGAAATGAGGTTTCTGGGGGACAATCTGTACACATTTTGTATACAGAACACCTTCAGGTAGCCATATTACATTGCATTTACAGAAGATTGCAGTGCTGCAGATTGAAAAGTAAAGGTAATGACATTCAATTACAATATGACTTGTGTCACAATTTTATACACTATATTATTTTTTTTATTAGCCATATTTCTTTCCCACTAAAGTGGAGTTACCCTTTAAATGTGGAGAGTTCCCTGTAAGTGGAGCTTACTATTCTTAACTGAATGGATTAAAAAAGTAACCTCTGGCTTCTCTGTGTAATGGATGGCAAGAAGAATTTCTACATCCTACAGCGCTGCTGGTTTACAGAGAACCAAGAGGCATTGGGGTTGATTTATGAAAGGCAAATAGGCTGTGCACTTTGCAAAGTGCAGTTCCTCCAAAGCCTAGTAAATGAGGTAAAGCTTCACTTTGCAAAGAATACCCAATCACGTGCAAGGAATATTTAATAAACATAATTTTTGGTTACACGTGATTGGATGATGTCAGAAGAGCTTCTACTCATTTAGGCTCCATTCACACCAAGACGTTGGAAAAAAGCCTGTAAAATCCTGTAAAACCCCATGATTTTAGTGTGTCACGCTTTTGAAGCGCTAGCGCTATAAATATCGCCCCTCTAGTGGCGTTTTTTAAGCGCTTTTCAAACGTTTGTGTTTCAATCATGTGACCTTTCCACAGCCTCAGTGCACATTTCATGCGCTTTTATGCGTTTTTCAAACGCTTTTCAAGCGCCTAACCATTATTTTCAATGGACATGGGCGTTATTGAGATGTTATTTTGAGCGCACAAAACAAGCTGAAAAGATGCTGCTTTCAACGCCTAGCAAGTGCGACGCCTCGGTGTGAAAGCATCCATTGAGATGCATGGGGAGCATTTTTGATGTGCTTTTTATGTGCTAATTTTAGCATAAAAACACCAGAAAAACACCTTGGTGTGAAAGGGGTCTAACTAAGCTCTGGAGCAACTGCTCTTGCAGACTATTCGCCTTTAGTAAATAACCCCACTACCTCTCATTTTTCCTCTGGACCAGTTAAAGGTTAAAGTGATTGTAAAGCTTTGTTTTTTTTGTTTTTTTTAATAGCAAACATGTTATACTTACCTGCTCTGTGCAAGGGTTGTGCACAGAGCAACCCCGATCCTCCTTTTCTGGGGTCCCCCAGCGGCGCTCCTGGCTCCTCCTTCTTGAGGGCCACCACGGAGAGCCGCTTTCCGCGGGGGCAACTGTGCGGGCGTGCTCCAGAGTCCTGCTGCTGTGTTCCTCTCCCCCCGGCACCCGTGTCTCTAGATTTGATTGATAACAGCAGGAGCCAATGGCTCCTGCTGCTATCAATTTGTCCTATGAGGACCCGAGACAGTGGCTGGAGCTGCTGTGCTCATCCCTGGCACAGGAACGATCGGGCTCAGGTAAGAAAAAGGGGGGATCGGGGGGGGCTGCTGCAGCACAAAAGGTTTTTCACCTTAATGCAAAGAATGCATTAAGGTGAAAAACCGTGAGGTTTTACAACCCCTTTAACCTTGGATAAATGAACATCTATGTAAACAAGGCATGTTCTAAATACCACTATTTCTGTACAAACAGACTTGAGGTGTATTTTAAAAATGCCAGTGACACTATTAATCATATTAATGGATGTAGGAGGTAGAAAGAAAAGGAGCCAACCTCAACTTTAAAAGAGAAGAATGGGTTTCAATGTTTTTCCCCCTTTATACTTACCTAGGTGGATGCAGCATCGGTCCAATGCTGCATCTGCCCCCCGGTGTCTGTACACTGAGAACTGAGCCATCAAACACCGCCAATGGCTCGGTTCTCAGATCCCCGAGCGGAGAGCTGCTGGCTGTCAATCAGCAGCTCTCCTCTCTGTTCCTCCATGCTCATTGGAGCACTGAGCTGTGGAGGGGCAGGGATCAGCCGCCTCAGGCTCTCAGCAGCTCGCTGAGAGGCTGAGGTGGTTGTCAGTCCAGGCACCTGGCGGATGCCGACTTTGATTGTCATGATGACGCGGTGCCTGTCCCGACTCCTGTGATGTCAGCAGAGAGTGGACTTTAGTCCATTCTCTGCTGAAAACGGGTCACAGGAGTGCAAAATGAATTGCACTCCTGTGACCCTTAGGAGAAGTACGGGCAAACGAGCCCAGGCCATACTTCTTTAAGAACGGTAGCTAGAACTTACATAGGAAAGTTCCCTGTGTTTTAGGGCTATGGGGTAATATTAAATAAAAAAATAATATTTAAAGCTGTATAAATTAGATTTCACTACAGGCATGCTTTAGTATAATTATGTATAGAAAAAACAATTGTACATTTCTCTTTGATTGATTCTCTGTGCAATTATACTGAATAACTGGTGTCTAAATTTTCAGTAAACGCAACAGGATGTGTTTTTGCCACACTTGTTTTCTAGACATAGATGGCAAAATACCTCAGCTTCTAGCCAGAAATTAGAATGAAGAAGAAATGCATGCATTTGCTATTTTCAATGAGTGTTAAACAGGTTAGATGTCATTTTATTTTTAGCTGCTCGTAGCAGGGAAATCACATAACTGTCCTTACACTGTAGATACCAATAACCTTCTCAGCTCAGACTAACACAGTTTATAGAACTGAATACTTATTAGAGCTGAAGACATCAGCATATCCACACAAATGTAGGCACAAATGTCAGAGCTAATTTCTAGTCCTAGACTGGCGCTGACTTCGTCATAGATTTCATGCACCCATACAGCCCCTAAGAGGTTTGTTTCTCCCCTTCTTTTTACCAAATGAGATGTAGTAATCAGAAAACAATGGACTTTCTTTTTTCAGTACAGTAGAAGCTACCAGGAGGACAGTTTTGGTGTCGCAATATTGGTTTTATTCCTCTTTACAGGTACAGTGGAACCTCGGATTGCAAGTAACATGGTCAACCGAGTGTTTCGCAATACCAGCTGTTTTTTTTTTTTAAACTGACTCGATTTGCTAGTGATGTCTCACATAATGAGCTGAATTTTGCCTTTTTGCATGCAATACCACATGTGGCCAGAAAATAGGTGGTGCTGGTGAGCCTCTGAGGCGGCCAGAAATACTCGGCATACCTCGGAAATACCTAAAGTGTAAACACTTTCCGAGTGATTCCGACGTCTTAGGAGCTCACCAGTGCCACCTCTTTTCTGGGGACATGCGCTATTGCATACACCAGGCGCCCCCGGACATGTGGCCACATACAGTACTGCATAGACAAGCAGTGACTAAGGAACAAAACTGAGTTTACGTTGTTTCCTATGGGGAAACATGCTTTGATATGCGAATGCTTTGGATTACAAGCATTCTCCTGGAACGCATTATGCTCGTAAGCCAAGGTTCCACTGTACTGATAATAAAAGATCCAGATAACAGCCACAGGTGATCTAAGAGCATAAGGAAGGCCACAGATTATGCAATTTTCTTTCCTTCCATCATGGGTAGAAGGAAAGAAAATTGATTAATTCCGCCATCTACACAGTCAGTGTGGATAAGGGAATCACTCCCACTGTGCTACTGTAGTCTGCCGCAGGGGAGCAGGGGGAACCTTCCCTGCCAGCAGAACACAATGACTATTGTTCCCAGCTATAGTTGGTGGCACTAATCGTTTCGGAAAAACAGGCTGGTTGTACACATATTGATAATGCACAACCTGCCTGCCCACACATAGATCCATTTGCCGACCAGCCGCCGCACTTATACTGCGGCAGGTTGGCTCTGCTGCGCGAACCAACATAACCATACGTTGGTTCATGCATGTAGGATTGCGGGTGCGCATGCGCCACCAGTGGCCCCCCGCGGGTCCGGCGGACTCGATGTCCGCCAGCTTCCCGCGATCATTGTACACAGAGGCAGAATGGGAATCTGCCTATGTAAACAAGGCAGATCTACGTTCTGACAGGGGACATCTCTGAGATCTGCTGTAATCAGTGATTGGGAACAGCGATCTCTGTTGTGTCCCTAGCAGCCTATCCCCCCTGCAGTTAGAACATACCCAGGGAACACACTTAACCCCTTGATCGCCCCATAGTGTTAACCCCTTCCCTGCCAGTGTCATTTATACATTGATCAGTGCATTTTTATAGCGCTGATCAATGTAATAATGTCACTGGTCCCCAAAAAGTGTCATTTGGGGATGCAGGCCCAGCAGCTTTCTTCGTTAGAGCCCAGCAGGTGCATACCTGATTGATAATTATGAAGCCACTCCCATTAAACCCACTCAGCACAGAGAAACAAACAGGGATTTCTACAGAATAACAAAAGGTAGGAGTCTGCAACAAAGAATGTTATAATCCCTGCAATGTACATAGATCACCCAGGGGGGAATGTTTTTTTCTCAACAAAAGTGGAGTTACGCTTTAAGTAACCCAGTTTAAGGGTTACTTGTTGAACCAAGTATCGGTATAGGGGACCCTGCCATGAAAAGTGTATTTTATGCATTCACCAAGGCTTTTAGGCATCTTGAAGCAACAGATCATCCTTTAAGTCCAGTGGCAGCAATAGTAGCAAACGTGAGTCCATGTTTGCACAAACATTCAGGTCATATGCAACCTACTAGTTTTAAATGAAGGGCCCATTCACACTTGTGTGTTGTGGCAACATGCACTAAAATGCATTAATGCACCTAGGAACAAAGCATGGCAAAGCACCTGCTCTATGGGATGTACAAATATGTCATTCTTAATGGCACCCCAACACACTGTATGGTAAAATGCAACATGCGACACATCACCATGCAATAGATCAGACATATTGTGCATTCTGGTGTGCTGCGTTTTGAAAAAAGGTAATTTTTTCATCCTTTGTGGTGTGTTGGAAGCCCATTCATGGGCTGCCTTAATGCAATACGCATTAATTCATGTGAGTTAATGCACCACAACAGATCACTTTAATGTGAATGGGCCCTCAACCTCCAACTGTTTAGTCATATGATAAAGCAGCAATATACAGTATCTCACAAAAGTGAATACACCCCTAACATTTTTGTAAATATTTAATTATATCTTTTCATGTGACAACACTGAAGAAATTAAACGTTGCTACAATGTAAAGTAGTGAGTGCACAGCTTGTATAACAGTGTAAATTTGCAGTCCCCTCAAAATAACTCAACACACAGCTCTTAATGTCTAAACCACTGACAACAAAAGTGAGTAAAACCCTAAATGAGAATGTCAAATTTGGGCTCAATTAGCCATTTTCTCTCCCCGGTGTCACGTGACTCGTTAGTGTTACAAGGTCTCAGGTGTGAATGAGGAGCAGGTTTGTTAAATTTGGTGTTATCGCTCTCACTCAATCATACTGGTCACTGGAAGTTCAACATGGCACCTCATGGCAAAGAACTCTCTAAGGATCTGAAAAAACGAATTGTTGCTCTACATAAAGATGGCTTGGACTATAAGAAATGTGCCAAGACCCTGAAACTGAGCTGCAGCACGGTGACCAAGACCATACAGTGGTTTAACAGGACAGGCTCCAATCAAAACAGGCCTCGCCATGGTCGACCAAAGAAGTTGAGTACACGTGCTCAGCATCATATACAGAGGTTGTCTTTGGGAAATAGACATTGCTGCAGAGGTTGAAGGGGTGGGGGGTCAGCTTGTCAGTGCTCAGACCATACAGCACACACTGCATCAACTTGGTCTACATAGCTGTCGTCCCAGAAGGAAGCCTCTTCTAAAGATGATGCACGGAAAGACGGAAAACAGTTTGCTGAAGACAAGCAGACTAAGGACATGGATTACAGGAACCAAGTCCTGTGGACTGATGAGACCAAGATAAACTTATTTGGTTCAGATGGTGTCAAGCATGTGTTACATAGTTACATAGTTACATAGTTACATAGTTACATAGTTAGTCAGGTTGAAAAAAGACACAAGTCCATCCAGTTCAACCAAAAAAAAAAAAATGTATATACATATATATATATATATATATATATATATATACACACACACATACACATACACACATACAACCAAATAATCCCATATACAATCCTTCACCCACAGTTGATCCAGAGGAAGGCAAAAAACCCCAGCAAAGCATGGATCCAATTTGCTGTAACGGGGAAAAAAATTCCTTCCTGATTCCCCAAGAGGCAATCGGATTCACCCTGGATCAACTTTACCTAAAGATGTTAGTACCCAGTTATATTATTTACATTAAGGAAAGAATCCAGGCTCTCCACCAAAACCGGTCGTGCCAACTAACGAAATTTTTTCCGGACCTAAGAAAGGAATTACATTTATTATATTGACCCATGATTGTAGAAATCCATTTCAACTAGGTCCCACTTAGGCTAACGGAGAACCCCTTAGTCCTTCCTTAAAAAAAGGGGCAATGTCGTTTAACCTAGGTACGAAACGACCCCAAAAAACGGAAGGAGACCTAGTTGACACCCACTTCCTAACATATACCCTAATAAACCAACATACACACATACACATACACACACACATATATATATATATATATATATATATATATACATATATGTAAAAAAAAAAAAA
>BLSH010209096.1:1072445-1088658 GCA_018402905.1 Glandirana rugosa | reverse complement strand
TGTTTTTATCTTTCCCATTTGTGTTTGTTGCTTGCAGCTTACATTAAATGAAATCATGTTATGGTCACTGTTACCCAGATGTTCTTTTATATGAATATTGGTAATAAGCTCTGCATGGTTTGAGATTACCAGGTCCAACAAAGCATCATTCCTAGTTGGGGCCTCAATAAACTGGACCATAAAATTGTCCTGTAATAGGTCTATAAATTTTTGCCCTTTAGCTGTCCCAGCAGTGCCATTACTCCAGTTAATTTCCGGGTAGTTAAAATCCCCCATTATTATCACTGTCCCAGCCCTTGCAGCTCTTTCTATCTGTGCAAGGAGTAGAGTCTCCACCTCCTCTTTAACACTGGGAGGTCTATAACAAACTCCAATGATAACCTTTGTAGTGCGCACACCCATATGCAGATCTACCCATAATGCTTCAGACTCATCACACTCTCCATCAACTAGGTCCTCATTCACACTCACTTTGAGATCACTTCTCACATAGAGACCGACACCACCACCCCTCCGTTTTACCCTGTCTTTCCGATAGAGAGCATAGCCAGGAATACTAATAGCCCAGTCATGTGAAGAATGAAGCCAAGATTCAGCTATACCAATCAAATCATAGTTCTCCTCATGCACCAGAGCTTCTAGCTCACCTATTTTGCTTGGCAGACTCCTGGCATTGGTGAACAAACACTTTAATTCACTGTCACCTTTTGCACATGTATATTGCATATTTTTAATTTTAGCACAAACAGTACCATTTCCAATGGTTGATTGTAACATGGGAACCTTCATATCATCTTTCTTTGCCCTCCCCCCATCTTTCCCCATTCCACCCACCAATAGGGGCTGACCCCTGTCTGACCTGTCTACCCCGTTATAATCTAATGCACCCTCCCCCCTCAATCCTAGTTTAAATACTCCTCCAGCCTTCCCATAAACCTCTCCCCTAGCACAACAGACCCCCTTCCATTTAGGTGCAGACCATCTTTAGCATATAGGTTGCACCCCAATGAAAAGTCAGCCCAGTGCTCTAAAAACCCAAAGCCCAAACCCAAAAAATGTGTGGTGGCAACCAGGTGAGCAGTACAAATACAAGTGTGTCATGCCTACAGTCAAGCATGGTGGTGGGAGTGCCATGGTCTGGGACTGCATTAGTGCTGCCAGCATGAGGAGCTAAAGTTCATTGAGGGAACCATGAATGCCAACATGTACTGTGACATACTGAAGCAGAACATGATCACCTCCCTTCGGAGACTGGGCTGCAAGGCAATGTTCAAACTTGCTAATGACCCCAAACACACCTCCAAGACGACCACTGCCTTGCTAAAGAAGCTGAGGGCAAAGGTGATGGACTGGCCAAGCATGTCTCTAGACCTAAACCCTATTGAGCATCTTTAGGGCATCCTCAAACAGAAGGTGGAGGAGCGCAAGGTCTCTAACATCCACAAGCTCTGTGATGTCATCATGGAGGAGTGGAAGAGGACTCCAGTGGTAACCTATGAAGCTCTGGTGAACTAGATGCCCAAGAGGGTTCAGGCAGTGCTGGAAAATAATGGTGGCCACACAAAATATTGACACTTCGGGCCCAATTTAGACATTTTAACTTAGGGGTGTACTCACTTTTGTTGCCAGCGGTTTAGACATTAATGGCTGTGCATTGAGTTATTTTGAGGGGACAGCAAATTTACTCTGTTATACAAGCTGTACACTCACTACTTTACATTGAAGCAAAATATAATTTCTTCAGTGTTGTCACAAAGATAGAATAAAATATTTATAAAACTGTGAGAGGTGTACTCACTTTTGTGAGATACTCTACAACTTTGAAATATAATGTTGTTTTTCTTTTAAGGCCTCATTCACACAGGCGTACTGATTTGTAAGCCTGTGAAGAGCTATCTTTAGACGCTTGGGACGCACAGGTGTTCAATACAGGGACATACCAGCAGCTTGTTGAAATCAGTGACAGGTAGCCAGCTACCTAGAACTGCACAGATCTACCTGCGCATCCCAGAGTGTACATACATTGTATGTGCCAGAGTGATCCATGTATCAGGATGCAGACAGACTACATTACAATCCATGCATTAAACCCACATGGATGTACACTCTGGGATGTCATTGATTTCAACAGGCTGCCTGAACACCACTGCACAAAAGACCTGTGCATTCCAGGCGTCTGAAGATGGTGCTTTGCGCGGGGGTACAAATCAATACACCCATGTGCATGAGCTCTAGGGAGGTATTTCTGCTACAAAGCAATTGCCTTATTATACTAAGTTGCAGTGTAAGACAATAAAATTAAGGTGAAATATTGATTATATTATGGCTCCTGCATCTTTCATCAGTATACCGTCTGCATAAACTGCCCATGCAGTTGTAACTGGTTCCTAATGAACTGACTACAATTTGAGCCCTCTTGGCACTCCCTGCTCAGCATCTTTTGATATGAAAATCGAAGGAGCCGGGCAGATTGCTGTCGACTGAACAGCAGCTGCGTCCAATCTATCGAATCTGCTGGAGCTGTTAGAATATAATAACCAGCAGGGGAAACTCCTTCATATGCATCATTTAACACCGATGGGGAATTGATACATTTTCTTCATTCAGCCTGCGGGGCTGAACAAGAGAAATGTTACAGTACATGGCCAGCTATAGGGGTTGATTTACTACAGGCAAATAGACTGTGCACCAAGTGACGTTTCACCATAGCTTAGTAAATGAGATGAAGCTTCACTTTGCAAAGATTAACCAATCACGTGCAAGGAAAATAAAAAAAACAGCATTTTTGCTTGCACATGATTGAATGGTGGAAGTCAGCAGAGTTTCTGCTCATTTAATAAGTTCTGGAGCAACTGCTCTTGTAGAGTGCAACTGCACTTTGCAAAGTGCACAGTCTTTTTCCCTTTAGTAAATCAACCCCACAGTGTCTGCATAGTGACAATTCAGCAGATGAGTGACACCCAAACTAATGGCTAATATGCATTATATCCTCCAAGATGAAAGGCACGATGGTATATGGTTTAAAGGGAACTTGTTTTCATTGCTGAGATTCAAATAACCAAAAACTGTGCTGCACTATAAATACCAATCACTGATCAATGATAATACATCTAAAAAGCTAATATGAAATAAAACGTAATTAATAATCCATGTGAAAAACATATAAAAATATATAAACATATTTATAAAAATATCTATACATGTTTTAAGTTGATATATTAAATACAGTGACTGATTGAAGTGAATTCAAAAACATCATTAGTGCAAAAAATCCAAACGTGCTTTTGCTCTCCTCCACCAGTCTCACAGGCTGCTCACCTCACCTCTGAGTAAAATCAGCAGTGTTCCCTCCTGGGGATAAGACTGAGTTCACACTGGTACGACATAAGCTTCGATTTTGGGAGCACATGTCGCATGACGTGTACAAATCAATGATTCCCTATGAGAACCATGTTAACTGGTCCGGCTTTGAAAAAATCCCTGCTCTACTTTGGTCCAACTTTGATCCTACTTCAGCCCATTGAATATCAATGAAGTCGAATCAAAGTCAGATCCTTGTCCTAACCATCCTATTTGTGACATCCGACATGGTGATTACAGCAGCAGTAAAAGGAATTTATGTCATACTGGGATTGTTTTGATTGGTCAAAGGACAAGTCAGACTATATCAAAGTCGGAGCAATATCTTATCCTGTTCATTTAAGTCGATGGAAGTAGGACCAAAGTAGGACTGAAGTAAGACCATTGTCGCAGGGCAAAGTAGGATGACAGTCGTAGAACAGTTGTGTCGTACCAGCGTGAACCCGGCCTAATAGAGAAAGCTGGCGTGCTGCTGGTAATCACCTCCTTCCCTCCAAACCCCTGCTTCAATGGGACATGAACCACAATTGTCTCGCCAGATGAGATGGGTATATAGAAGAAAGGAAGGCAAACCATAGTGTTCTCTGTTCAAAATATTTATTTTTATAGAAGATAAGAAAACTGCTCACAAAGATAGCGCTACAAGCCGTGCTGGCTGATAACGCATCGTGGCCATCTTGAGACTCACTGAGTCTGAATGTGTTATCAGCTAACATGGCTTGTAGTGCTATCCTTGTGAGTAGTTTTCTCATCTTTTATTAAAAAAATACTTTAAATGGAGAGCACTAGGGTTTGCCTTCCTTTCTTCCATATATCCATCTCATCTTGCAAGACGATCGTGGTTTCATATCCCATTAAAGCAGGTGTTTGGAGGTAAGGAGGTGATTAACAACAACACACCAGCTTTCTCTATTATACCCAGAGGGGAACACTGCTGATTTTACTCAGATGTGAGGTGAGCAGCCTGTGAGACTGGTGGAGGAAAGCACTTTTGGATTTTTTGCACTAATGATGTTTTTGAATTCACTTCAATCAGTCACTGGATTTAATACATGAACTTAACACATTTATATATATTTATATATATATGTTTATATATTTTTATATATTTTTCACGTGGATTATTAATTACGTTTTATTTCATATCAGCTTTTTAGATGTATTATCATTGATCATTGATTAGTATTTATAGTGCTGTTTTTCAGTTTATTTGAATAGCATGTAAGTTGAGTGAGAACACTTCAGTGATAGTGGCTATTTTTACCTATTTTTTATTTATTAAGTTTGCACTTAATTTTGCACTATTTACATCGGATTGCGCGGATTGATATTTGTTTCACGTGTCATTGTTGAGGTGCTTGCAGAAGTAGGGGTTGATTTACTAAAAGCTAAAAGACTGTGCACTTCACAAGTGCAGTTGCACTCAGCAAGTGCCATTGCTCAAGAGCTTAGTAAATGAGGGTAAGCTCTGCTGACTTCCATCATTCAATCATGTGAAGCAATAATGCTGTTTCTCATTTTAATCCTTGCACGTGATTGGGTGATCCTTGCAACATTAAAGCAGTTGTATCTCCCTTAAAAAAAAAAAAAAACCTGCAAGGCAAAGGCATATCATTATGCAATACTTACCTCAGAACGAAGATCCGTCAGGACTGCCCGGTCCCTGAAGAGGGAGCTGCCATCTTCTGTCAGTGGATCCTTCTGGGTTCGTGGCTCCAGCGCAGTGAGTGGCACACCCGCGCATGCAGACTTTTAAGCAAGGTCCGACTCTATGCGACGGGCCTTCGCTGGAACATCACGGCGCATGCGCCGTGACGTCAGCGCCTGCTTGCAGGGGGAATATCTCCTAAGCCGCACAGGTTTAGGAGATATTCATTTTACCTACAGGTAAGCCTGTAGGTAAAAATCCTTTTTTGGGGATACAACTGCTTTAAGCTTTACCTAATTTACTAAGCTCTGGAGCAACAGTACAGTCTATTAGCCTTTTGTAAATAAACCCCTGTGTTTTTATGGGATGACTAGTCAAATCAATCTGCCTGCCTCTATGTAGTATGCCAGTCCCCTAACAACTAGCCTGCATAACACTTCTGGGGCATGCTTTCTTCTGTCACTGACAGTTAGGCTGAATGCAATCAAGCTCACTGCCCCAGAACCCAAGAGTTGGCGTATTGCATAAGGTTTACCCCAAGTAGAATGGAACTGACATACTGGAATACAGGAAGCACAGTCCTCTAGTTGTGATGTTCTCCTGCAAGTACTAATTAATAATATATCCATCTTTAAAGGTGGACATTCTACAACCTTTTACTGTGTATAAGTTATCAAAATAATATAACTGTGTTAGGAAGGATATACTGTATGTAGTCAATATAAAATTGGAACATGCTCAGTTATAGGATGAAAAGTTTCCTATAGATTTCCCACACCTGCTGCATCCCATTGAAAAGACAATGTATATCTGTTGATTGCTGTTAATTGTTGTGTTGTTCACGGGTTGTAATATCCAAACAAAACTAAGTTCTTTCTTTTTATTGACATACAGGTCTGATAAGAAGTGCAATCATATATTGATAGGAGAGGACAGATCCCCCATTTGGTTTGATGTCACAGCTATGGTACAATGACTTTTCAAATCAATAAGACAGCAAGTGGATGTTATTCCGTGAATGCAGAAAACCAAGACCTAGACTGTTTCCATAGTAACATAAGCATCAGCATCTAAAGCAGATGAGCAGGGTGCACATTACAGTGCACGGGTGAAAATACGTGTTTCCTAGGACTGCGTGATAACACCATTTAATTCACTTCTAGGAGTGAGTAACAATAACATTGTGTTTAAATCCCTTCAATTAAAGCTGAACTCCTGGTAAATTGTTAAATACACACTTCAAAAAAAAATATGCATGTGAAATGGACCTGCCATAGAATTGGTAATTCAATGCAAGCAATCTTGTGATCCAGAAATGCCTGCCAAACAGACAGACAGGTTCTGGATGTCTATGCCGATTAAGCTGTAGGTAAAGGTAAACTGATACAAGTTGTCTGACATCTTCTGGCTGCAATACTTTCAGTCACTGACCCAGAACCAGTAAGCAGGTTGGAAAGTCTGTGAAAAGTCAGATATTCTGATCTGCATACTTCTTCCAGGCAACAAGCATTTCCAAAAGAAGAAATCATCAAAAGCAGTTTACATATCAGGGTTGATTTAGTAAAGGGCTGTTAACTTTGCAAGAGTAGTTGCACTTTGCAAGTGAATTTTCCCTAGAGCTTAGTGAATGTGAAATTTCACATTGCAATGGATGCCTAATCACATGCAAGGAAAATTTAAAAAATAGCATTTTTGCTGGCACATGATTGGATGATGGAAGTCACCAGAACATCACCTCATTCACTAATCTCTGGGGAGAATCTCCTTGCAAAGTGCAACTTTCCTTGCAAAGTAGAACAGCCTATTTGTCTTTAACAAATCATCCCCATTATCTATGTATGTGTTTCCTTTAACTACTTGCCGACCAGCCACCGAAGTTGTACTGTGGCAGGTTGGCTCAGCTGCGCATATTGGCATCATTATACATCAGCCGCTTTAAAGTGGTTGTAAAGCCGCCCCACACCCCCACAAAAAAAAAAAAAACCTGCAAAGCAAAAGCATAATGAGCTAGTATGCAGCGCATAGTAGCTTATTATGAAACACTTACCTCGGAACACAGCTGTTGCAGCGGTCTCGGCACACCGCTGTGACCGGCGACATCACTCTTCCGGGTCTGCGGCTACGTCCAATCACAGCGCGGGCTCCAGCGCTGTGATTGGCAGAGCCGCGCTGACATCACTCGAATAAAGGCATGAATAAAGAAGAAACAGCACCCTGGGCTACCCCGGGTGCCGATTCTTCAATGCGCATGTGTAGATGACGTCGGCACATGCTGATACAGGGGATATCTCCTAAACCGTATAGGTTTAGGAGATATTTCCTGGACCTACAGGTAAGCCTTAGTGTAGGCTTACCTGTAGTTTAAAGTGGTTGTCATGACTTGACAACCACTTTAAGAGCTATAGGGGGCGTGTGTGCCCGCGGCGTGATGCTGGAGCCGATGCGCATGGCCAACGGCCGCGATGTCCGCCAGCTACCCGCGATCGCTCCTCAGGCAGGCAGAGCGGGGATCTGTCAATGTAAACAGACACTTCTCCGTTCTGTCAGGGAAGTAGAGAGAGTTCTGCTGTTCCAAGTAATCCGGAACAGCGATCTATCTCTACTCCCTGTCGGGCCACTCCCCCCACAGTTAGAAACACCTCCCTAGGACACACTTAACCCCTTGATTGCCCCTAGTGTTAACCCCTTCCCTGCCAGAGACATTTATACAGTAATCAGTGGCTATTTTAGCTCGGATCGCTGTATAAATTTGTCAATGGTCAAAAAGTGTCAAAAGTGTCCGATCTGTCTGCAGCAATGTGGCAGTCCTGCTAAAAATTGCAGATCGCCACCATTACTAGTAAAAAAAAAATAATAATAAAAATGCCATAAATTTATTCCATAAATAAATTCTAGTTTGTAGACGCTATAACTTTTGCGCAAACTAATCAATATACACTTATTGCGGGTTTTTTTTTACCAAAAATATGTAGAAGAATACATATTGGCCTAAACTGATGAGGATTTTTTTTTTGTTTTTTTTTTGGATATGTATTATAGCAAAAAGTAAAAAAAAAATTATTTTTTTTCAAAATTGTCGCTCTTTGTTTGTTTATAGCGCAAAAAATAAAAACCGCAGAGGTGATAAAATACCACCAAAAGAAAGCTCTATTTGTGGGAAAAAAGGACATCAGTTTTGTTTGAGTACAGCTTCACACAACCACGTGATTGTCAGTTAAAACGACGCAGTGCCGAATCGCAAAAAGTGCTCTGGTCGGGAAGGGGGTAAATCCTCCTGGGGCTGAAGTGGTTAAACCATAGGAGTTGGTATACTAAAGGCAAATAGATTGTTTACTTTGCAAGTGCAGATGCATTTTATAAGGGTATTAGTGGAAGAGGTGAGCTAAAGTTGTAAAGCTAGAAGGTTTTTTATCTTAATGCATTCAACCTTCTGTGGTGTGCTCCCCCTCCCCCAGCTCCCCCAATACTTACCTGAGCCCAATTTTGATCCAGCAATGTGCATGACAGCAGCTGCTCTCTTGGCTCTCTCTGTTACTCCTTATTGGCTGAGAGACAGCAGCAGAAACCATTGGCTTCCCAGTGGGAGCAACCCTGCATGAGTGTCCCCACAGTAAGCAGCTTGCTGGGCACTAAGCAGAGAGGAGGAACCAGGAGTGCCGGCAGGGCACCTGAAAAGAGAAGAGGAGGATTGATGCTGCCCTGTGTAAAACCATTGCACAGAGCAGGTATTTGTTCTTGTTTGTTATTTTAAAAAAATAAAATCCTAGGTTTACAATCACTTAACCACTTGATCTGCTAAAGGCTTTACCCCTTCATGATCAGAGCATTTTTTGCTATTCACCACTGTGCTCTGGCATTGCTTGGTCATGCAACACTGTACTCAATTTACATTTATATATTTTTTTCCCACAAATAGAGCTTTTTGTGGTGGTATTTAATCACCAAGTTCTATTACTTTTTTGATATATAAAAGAAAAAAATACCAAATATTTTGGAAACCATAACATTTTTCTTTCACGTTTCTGCAATAAACTTTTGCTAACAAATAATCTTTTTTTAATAAACTTAGGCCAAAATGTATTCTGCTACATTTATAAATAACCCAACTCAGTGTATATTATTTAGTCTGTGTAAAAGTCATAGAGTCCACAAACTATGGTATATATATTTAAAAATTGATTAATCCTGATATACTGATGGCCTATCTCATTTCTTAAGGCCCTAAATGGGCAGGACAGTACAAATGCCCCCCAGATGACTAATTTTTGGAACTATACAGTCCAAGGTATTTAGTAAGAGGCATGGTGAGGTTTTTTGAATTTGTAATTTTTTGTCACAATGTTTGGAAAATAAGGAAATTAAATAAAATTTGGGTTTTTTTTCACATACTGTCATCAGTGCAGTACAGCATCATTATATGACTGGTGGGGAGGTGATCAGTGAAACCGATACTAAATACATGAATAAATATTTTTTTATTCAATTTTATTAATGTGTTCTTTTCTCATAGTGACACTGGACTACTCTGCAGGGTGATTAGGGTATTTTTGTTGTTGTTGTTTTTTTATACTGCTATTACTTACAATAGTGCTGATCACTGTTACAAGCAACAGTTAAGCTGTCAAGAATGGCTTTCATTCGACGGCGCAGGTTAAGGTGAACAGGGGCTTGTCCCCGTGTTCCCTATTCAGAATGGTACGAGGTAGGGGTGCCCTCTTTCACCCATGTTGTTCGCCTTGGTCTTGGAATCACTGCTTCGGAAAATAAAAGCAAACCCGAACATCAGGGGGATCACGGTTGGCCACATGGAACAATAGTTGTGGGCTTATGCCAATGATGGTCTGTTTCATATAGTGGATCCCACTGTCTTGCTGCCAAATCTGATGGAGCAATTATCAGCATATAGCCAAGTATCTAGTTTCTGGATCAACTACACTAAGTCAGAGATCCTACCAATCACAGTCCCCACAGCACTTGCAGCAGCCCTGAAAGGAGCTTTCCCTTTTACTTGGGAATCCCCAACTTTCAAGTACCTGGGAATACAGACAGACTAGATACTCTATACACTGCCAACTATGTCCCTATACTTAAACAGATACAGCAAGATTTACAATCTTGGGACAAGGAGACCTTTAGGTGGATGGGCTGCATGAATATCATCAAAATGACCATATTACCCTGTGTGTTATTTCTCCTGCAGATGTTGCCGGTCTCTTTGCCCTTGCTTCTTTAACCTCCCTGGCAGTATGATTATGTCAGATTTTTGGTGTTGAAAGCGGTACGATTATTTTGCATGAAAATTTGGCGTTTTATATTGTAGGCCTGTAATTCTTAGGAATAACTCACTTAAATCTGTCCAAACAAGAGTCTAGTAGACATCCCGGGTATGAAAACGTTTCAAAAATAAAATCATAAATTATAATATAATAAATAACTATAAATAATTATCAAAAATAATAACGTAATAGTAATAAAATGTATTCAATAATGTAATCAAACCAAAAACACTGAAATTTGCTCATTTGCAGAATTGTCGCTGTCGTCACTTTCAGTTTCTGATGATACATTTCCCCAAAAATCAGTATCACTCAATTCTGCAAATGATTCTTATTTACTATCGGTGTTTTCTAGCTGATCAAAAACCACTTTTGATGCAAAGGGACACTCTTTGGTTGCTATGGACATTCTCATGTTTCCAGGCAGAAAGAATGACATTTATAATATAAAAGTGCATGCAGGACACTGGGCAGACCACTAGGGACAAAGGGGATGTGAAATGTTTTCATACAGTAATGTAATCTATAAGATTACAGTGCACTGTATGTATTGTGTGTGTTTCACTTTTTGAATTTCCCGCCGGTCTCCATCCCCGTGCGACGCAACGCTCGCAGGGAACGGAGCCCAGCACACAGGAGTCATCTGGCGGCAGACACAGCCTGCAGACACGGTGGGGGACATCGCTGGATCCAGGGGACAAGGTGAGTACCGCTGCCTGGATCCAGCAATGCAATCCCGAGTGTGGCTCGGGGTTACCGCTCTTGGTACTGAAAATCCACCCCGAGCCACACTCGGGAACACCGCCAGGGAGGTTAAGGAGCTTCATAGTCTGTTTGTAAGGTTTGTGTGAAGAGGCAAAAAGCCTAGAATAGCCATGGCGATCTTGCAGAGATCCAAGCAAAATGGAAGTCTTGGCCTTCCTAATATTTCTCAATGCTACAGAGCAATAGCATAACAACGAATCCTTACCTGGAGGTTTCACACGACCACCAAGTTGTGGGTACAAATGGAAAAGGTTATGGCAGGCTGGAACATATGCCACGTGGGTGCCAAGGGGAGACAGAGGCATTTCGAATGGGCTTCTCCCCTAACCACCCATATATTAAAGGTATGGGATAGATTGAATAGCTCTCTAGCTTTGGGCCCCCCCACCTCCCCGCTGACACTGGTCTGTGGCTTTCCCCTGGAGAACAGCTGTCCTCCTTTGGACCCTGGGTGAGAGATGGTACCCACAGCCTGGCCTGTTTTAACACAGGGCCATTCTATGATACCACTGGCTAATCTTAGAGAAAGCTATGGTAGCTTCCCCTTTATCTTTGGAGACACTGTCAGCTGGCTGATTTTGTAGCAACACAACATCGTGAGATGGGCTCAAATCCACTCTCACAGAATTTCAATGCCTGTGGGCAGATCAGGACCCTCTGCCTCACATGATCTCCACACTCTATAAACTACAGAGTGTAGTTGGCCTTATCCTCTGCCATACTTCATTAAAGAATAGGAATGAGACCTCCAGTACGAGTTCACAAATGAACAACTTGATCACTTATATTATTTAACACACTCCAGCTCAGTGGAATCCAAGACACAAGAGAAAATTATAAACTGCTAACATGGTGGTAAAGGGTACCAATGACATTGGCCAGAATTTATCCCTCTGCCTCAGAGCTGTGTTGGAGGGGTTGTGGACAGAAGGGCACATTCCTACACATTTGGTGGGACTGCCCTCTGCTGTAATCTTTCTGGCCAACGGTCAGCAAACATATCTCCGAAGGCCTCGGTGACCCTGCCTGATTCCCCCAAGCACTTTCTCCTTCACTTCCCCTACACATCTCTGTCTCGCTACAAACGAAGTGCTCTACCCCACCTTCTCAACGCTGCTAAACCCCTTATACCAATTTATTGCAAAAGCCCACGAACACCAACTGAGACGGAACGGGTTGCGATGGTGAGGGAGATCATGGCGGCAGAGGAGTGGTTAGCAAACTGCAAGGGCACCCAAAAATGGTTTGACTCCACCTGGGCACCCTGGAGAGACCACATTTCAGGCACAACGCCAGTACCCTCTAGCTTAGATATTGTTCTCCTAGCCCTGGCTGACCCCCAGTTTGCACAGTTGGCCTGAGTGAACCCCAAGCCCAATAACAGTGAATCTTAAGTTACTGGCGGTAAATAAGTAATGAATCCGGTGTGAACAGCTAGCTTTTGTTGTGTGAATTTAACCTAGATATATCTGTACATTGTTTCCTAATGTTCTTTGGCCATACTTATTTTGTCTGCCTTAGAGAACCAATGTCGGAGAAGGTGAAACTTGAATAAACAAGGACTCTCACTCCCCTCTTATAGGGGGGTTGATTTAGTCCACAGGGACTGATCGTCCAGGACTGAAGGGATCCCCCTAGGGCCTAGAAACACAGATCCGAATTGTAGTCTCAGCTATAATTTTTAACGATTACTAAATATACACAGTGGCCTACTGTCTCTTTTACTCCACGATTTACCTGTAATTGATGTCTCATTTCTTACCTTTTCCTACATTTAAAAACCTTTCAAATAAAGAATGGATTTCATTCATGACAGCTTGCATATTATTGTGATGCTGTGATTGGCTACAGCTAATTACATGGTACAGAGTTTTGTGATTGGCCTTGGTTCCATGTCATAGCTGTTGGCCAATCACTCCATCACAATAGTAAGCAAGCTGTCATGAATTGAAAAATAAGAAACTACTGCACTTGGGTTAAAATAGCAAGTGGATAGCAGCTGTCATATTTTGTGGGCAACAATCTGCAAGTATATAAAAGAAAAACGCAGTGCTTAAATTTCCATAAAACAAGAGAAAAAAGTCCAACTGTCCATCATGGTGGATAAAGCTCAGAGGAGATTGGTGTTTGGGCGTTTATGACCACCTATAATCTAGTGGTCCATTCCTAAGGCTAAGAGGCCTGGCTTACTGTGGTGTTGGTGGAAGACTTTTGCTCAACTTTAAGTCAAGGATCATACACTTATCAGGTGTTTCCCAGGATTGATGGACTTTTTCTCTTCTTTTATGGACATTTATGCGCTGCATTTTTCTTTTATAAGCGGTCATGAATGGAAGATATTCATGACAGTTTTGCTTACATTTAATGATCACGATGATTGGTCATAGCGATCACATGATACCCCAGCCACTCACACCGGCTGGATACTGAGCACTGTGATCCACTGTGTCCACGGGAAAAGGCGGGATTGTGCCGCTGTGTGCCTCAGGGGGTGCGCCAGTGCGCATTTGCTGAGTGGCAAACCAGTACATCACTCAGTCTAGAGCTGCCACCCTGCCGCAGTAAATGTACCATGGTAAGGCATCAAGTGGTTAAGCTGACTTTCATCATCCAATCACGTGCAAACAAATATGCTGCTTTTTTTTCTATGCTAGTGATTGGGTATTCTTTGCTTTACCGTATTTATTAGGCTTTGGGGAAAACTCCCTTGAAGACTACAATTTCACTTGTAACGTGAACAGTGTATTTGCCTCTAGCAAAAATAAAGTCCATTGAGCCTGGTCCAAGTCTAGCTGTAAGTGACTATCACATGCCTGACAAAGGGGTCCTGTGCGGCTCTGAAACATTGCACTTTTCTGTGATGTGATCTTTCTACAATAAAGAACCTTTGGATGAAGATCCATGGTGTGCTGGCGAATTTATACAATTGCATGACGTTTCCAGGTTCCAGCTGGTAATCGCTGCAGCACCCAGCCTTGAATGAACCGTTTTTTGCCAGGAAGGTATGCAATAGGAATATAGACAAGACCAAGTCTAGTTGTAAACAGAAAATTAGGGAGCAACAGTGTACTCTGTTGAAATAGTAATTCCGGTACTTTCCCATGCAACAAACATGTTCTCAATCATGTTCCCGATCAGTGACAAAGCTATGAAAAAAGCAAAACAGTCTTGGCTGTCCCAGAATGTCACCTTAACCTCTTTCAGATTCAGTCCTGCTTAACAGGAGCTTCTAAAGGGGCTGATATTAGGAAAGAATGTAGATACATACTAGTTCTACTGAAAAATCAAAGTAATTGTTCTTTAACCTCCCTGGCGGTGTTCCCGAGTGTGGCTCGGGGTGGATTTTCAGTACCAAGAACTGTAACCCCGAGCCACACTCGGGATTGCATTGCTGGATCCAGGCAGCGGTACTCACCTTGTCCCCTGGATCCAGCAATGTCCCCCGCTGTGTCTGCGGGCTGTGTCCGCCGCCCGATGCCTCTGTGTGCCGGGCTCCGTTCCCTGCGAGCGTCGCACAGGGACGGAGACCGGCGGAAAATTCAAAAAGTGAAACACACAGTACACATACAGTACACTGTAATCTTATAGATTACATTACTGTATGAACACATTTCACATCCCCTTTGTCCCTAGTGGTTTGCCCAGTGCCCTGCATGCACTTTTATATTATAAATGTCATTCTTTCTGCCTGGAAACATGAGAATGTCCATAGCAACCAAAAAGTGTCCCTTTGCGTCAAAAGTGGTTTCTGATCAGCTAGAAAACACCAATAGTAAATAAGAATCATTTGCAGAATTGAGTGATACTGATTTTTGGGGAAATTTAACATCAGAAACTGAAAGTGACGACAGCGACAATTCTGCAAATGAGAAAATTTAAGTGTTTTTGGTTTGATTACATTATTGAATAAATTTTATTACTATTACGTTATTATTTTTGATAATTATTTTTAGTTATTTATTATATTATAATTTATGATTTTATTTTTCAAACTTTTTCATACCCGGGATGTCTACTAGACTATTGTTTGGACAGATTTAAGTGAGTTATTGCTAAGAATTACAGGCCTACAATATAAAACGCCAAATTTTCATGCAAAATAATCATACCGCTTTCAGCACCAAAAATCTGAAATAATCATACCGCCAGGGAGGTTAATAATACAATATCAGATGACATTTTGATTTTTATAGCTGCCTGGTATTTGACTTTAACATCAGTTTTAAATGAGCAAAGTTTTTGGAGTATGAATGCCAAGTGCCCTATGACAGACATTTCTGGTGAAGAAGGCTCTTTGATCTATAGCACAGAAGCAGAAGGAATTCTAGCAGAATTTAAGATGGGTATAATCCCAGAGAATCCTCTAAAGTCTCACACGATGAATACTAATAATAAATTGAAGTCTTATTTACACTCCATTGGGTCTTTGTAGCGAGCAGACACCTTGCTCAGGATGGATATGCTTTAAAATATGGATTAAGCCCTGCCAACATAAACAAAGAAATACAGCTACAAAAAAAAGAAATAACAAGCCTACGGTGGATTCAAATGTGCTCCCAACAAATCGTAATTGAACTTGCCTTGTTGGATTATTAAGAAAATTAGGCAATGTACAACGCTGGTTTGGGATACAGATGTGCACTTCTCCCAGTTAATATTCTAATAATTAATTTGCATTTAAATTTTTTGTTACCGTAAAGCGATGTAAAAAAGAGATTTTATTATAACTTACCGTAAAATCCTTTTCTCTGAGTTCACTGACAGACGCAGCTTTTCTTAAATGACACGTGGGTTTTATGTCGTCCTATCAGGAGTGACTAGGCAAAGTGAGGACTATCCTGCTGTATTTTGGGTGCACAGTAAATTCTTTTCGACGCAGACAGTCACTTGAGTCTCTTTTCCTAAAATGCCATTCAATATTATTTTAGAGAAAAAATGTAGCGAAATGCCATTGTTTTTTAAATTTACGTTTAATTAATAATCTTATAATTGACCCTCTTCACGTGTAGACATAGGGTTTGGTCGCAACATGTAACGGATTAAAAGAATTATTAGGTTGTTCCGTTCAAGTTAATGCTAAACAACCCTCGTGTAAACTTAGGTGGCATCCGAACAATAAAGAAAAAAAACATCGACATAAAGAAACAAATACAACCGTCCCGAA
>BLSH010209096.1:1055996-1070805 GCA_018402905.1 Glandirana rugosa | reverse complement strand
GAGTCAGTGCTGGAGCCTGGAGCCACCAAATCAGTGATCCCCTGGTCCGGTGGTCGAAACGGATCAGCCTGTCCAGAGGAAGGGGAGATTTGTCCCACCTTGACAGAATCGCCTTCTGCAGGAGCCGAGTGTGACTCTGGGCGTAAGGTATCGCCTCGAAGGACGAAACCATGAGTCCCAACACCCGCATGCAGAACCTTAGGGAGGACCTCCGGCACGACAGTAGGGTCCGAACCGCCGCTTGCAGCCCCAACAGCTTGTTGGGAGGCAAGAACACCTTCGCCTGCACCGTGTCTAGAATCAGACCGAGGTACTCCAGGCGACACGAGGGGGCTAGCGAGGACTTTTGCAGGTTGATGAGCCAACCGAATTCCCTTAGTGTAGAGGCCGTGATTCTCACGTCCTCCTCCAAGGACACTGCCGACTCCGCCCTCAAGAGCAAGTTGTCGAGGTACGCTACCACTGCGATACCTCTCTGTCTTAGCAGTGCTAGGACCGGTGCCAACACCTTGGTGAACACCCTAGGAGCCGAGGCCAGACCGAAAGGTAGGGCCACAAACTGGTAATGCAGGTCTCCCACTGTGAAGCGCAGAAAACGCTGGTGTTTTTGACAGATGGGAATGTGCAGATAGGCGTCCCTGATGTCCAGGGATGCCAAAAATTCCCCTTGATGCAGGGCGGCAACGACCGAGCGAACGGACTCCATCCTGAACTTCTGTGCTTTGACAAAGCAATTCAGAGCCTTGAGGTCCAGAATCGGCCTGACCCCGCCCTTTTTAGGCACCACAAAGAGGTTTGAGTAAAAACTGCAGAACCTCTCCTCCAGTGGAACTGGCACCACTACGCCCATGTCCGCAAGGGACTGGACCGCGCCTAACAGTTCCTCCAGACGCCCCTGCGGGAGTCTTAGGTTTGAGGGAAAAAACCTGTCTGGGGGCAGAGCTTTGAACTCTATCCAGTATCCGGTGGACACCATATCCAGGACCCACCGATCGGAGATGTGAGCTGTCCAGCAGTCCGCAAACTCCAATAACCGGCCCCCCACCCGAGAGATGGGCGGGGGCAACCCGTCACGCTGAGGAGGGCTTATCCTCCGCTTTACCGGGTTTCCAATGCCAGGTTCTCTTACCAGACCCAGCCGGGGCCTTACTGGACTTGGAACCCGCCCCAGCTGTGCCGGGGGCACGAAAAAACTTTTTCTGCCCAGAAAAAGAGGGGCCCTGTCGTCGGCGAAAGTCCCGCCGTTTGGGTTCTGGAAGAAAGAGACTCTTCCCCCCCGTGAAATCCTTAATTATTTCGTCCAGCTGTGGTCCAAACAAACGACCCCCCTGGAAGGGAAGGTCAGTGAGGCGTTTCTTAGACGCCTGATCACCCAACCAAGACCTCAGCCACAACACCTGCCTGATGATTATAGCAAAGGCTGAAATTTTTGACAGCATGGGCATGATGTCCAGCAGGGAGTCACACAGATAATGGAGGCCTTCCACCACGTGTTGCACCTTATGCAACTCATTCCTCGCACAATTGCAACGTCAATTTTTGCACACTGAGGAGAGGCACTCAAGAAGAGACTGCGCTGACATTGCTGAGGCCAGAGCTGGCTGCATAGCAAAACCTGCTACCTGAAAAATAGCCTTAGACATGATCCGCCGCGTCCTTAAAAGAGG
The DNA here is from genome assembly GCA_018402905.1 of Glandirana rugosa. NCBI lineage: Eukaryota > Metazoa > Chordata > Amphibia > Anura > Ranidae > Glandirana > Glandirana rugosa. The sequence continues at coordinate 1,069,138 of BLSH010209096.1, read as the reverse complement.
GCGAACCCTCCACAGGAAGGGTGGTAGCCTTATTTAGACGGGCCACCGGTGGATCCACCGAAGGGGAAGCCCACCGCTTAAGGAAAGCATCCTCAAAGGGATAGCGCACCGCAAAACGTTTAGGCAAAGTGAAGGAATTTTTGGGGGCTTCCTTAAAAACAGCCCATTCAAAAAATTGATCATAGGGAAAAGCCCTAGGGGACTTAGGAGGCCTCATAGACCCACAGATATAAGTGGAAGTCTGCGCCTCCTCAGTCTGAGCAAGGCACAGAGCCTGGCGAATGTCAGCAATTAGGGCCACTACAATTGCCTTGTCGCACGCCATTGAGGCCCCCTGGTCCTCTTCAGTATCTGAGAGGACCAATTCGCCCTCAGAAAGTTCCACGGGGGTCCCCGTGACAACCGAGGCGACTTCATGATCAGAATCCTCGCCTGAGGAGACATTGGGGGCCAAGCGCTTAGCGGGGGGCTCAGGGGCCGGAGCAGTAACTTTAGGAATGAATTCCATAAAAAGAGCCCGTAAGAGGTCTAAAGTGACTGCAGGGGCTTGTGCGGAGCGCTGCTCTGCTGGCTCCAAAACAGAGGGCGCTGCAGGATCCATAGCCGCCGCGTCGCCATCCCCAGACATAGGCCTGAATGGGACGCCCCCCCCACGTATCACCACCACCACCTAAGACCCCCAAGGGAGCCTGGGAGGACAAGCCCACCTAAAACAACACCCCAAGGAGCCAGCCAAACCTGCTGCTTCTAGCCCTGTAGCCTGTCAGCGCTGTGAAAGAAAAAAGGCGCTCCTGGGGACTGTACCACACATGCAGCTGCCGCTTCTCTGAGGAGAAAGCGCGCGCAGTAACACAGAGTGTAATACCAAAAACCGCCACCGGGGAGAAAATGGCGCTCGCGCAGCATGAGCCAACCGCCGCAAAATGGCGGCGGCTAAAAACGCACGCGAACGAACGTTCCCCAGTGGGAACACCGGTACAGGCCCCAGGGCCCTCTATGTCACAAACGCGACGCCGCGCGAACGTGGCAGACCAGAGGGGGGGGCCAGGGGTGGGGGGAGGGAGGGGGGCACGCAATAAGTAGGTGCCCCCCTGACAGGGAAAAAGCTACCGCTAAAATTAAAAACTGCCCCGGACGCCCTAAGTGCAGAGGAGGGGTCACTCACCAGTCCGACGGGCGTTGCGGGTAGCCACCCGAAGCAGACTTTCCCCCCTTGTCCCGGGAAGGATTGCTGCTGGCCAAGGCCACTGGAAAGGCAAAAGCCAGACACTGGGCACAAGTGGCAACAGCCACAGGCCGCCCGCATGGAACGGGCCCTGAGCGACGCTGCCCTGTCATTTTTAGGGTAGGTCGTCAGGAGGTGGCCGGGCAGAGCAAAGCTTTGGATTCGTGATATCCGCTCTATGCCAAGGCCGGCTACTTGATAGAAGTCTTCACCTTTCAGAGAGAAAATTTTCATGCAGAAAAAAAACGCAGGTCCCATAGGGGAACCCAGTCAACTCCTTTGCACTAGGCAAACAAAACTGAATACTATTGGCCAGCAGGGGGTTTTATAGGCTCAGGTGAGGACGGCCCCATGGGAGGGGCCAGCCTATCCCTGATTCTTTTGCATCTGTTTTGCCTAGTCACTCCTGATAGGACGACATAAAACCCACGTGTCATTTAAGAAGAGCTGCGTCTGTCAGTGAACGTAAGAGAAATATCTATTTACTGCAATTACATGTGGGAATGATTGTTACCAGAAGATGAAAGCTAGATATACTGTAACTAATAAAAAAATAAAAATCATAAACAGCATCTGGCTAACTGGCTAAACCCTATGCCCAGCCGCACTGTGGGTCCTGGGTTCCAAACTTATGATATTACTATCTGTATGATCAGATCAGAAAGTGGAAATGCAGCACACCGAGCCCAGCCACAGCAGCCTAAGCTCCTCCTGACTACACTCATGTTTTGCCCCATCCATGAGGCTTTCTCATAAAGTTTGATGAATAAGCTCCATGGGTGGGGCGAAATATGTCAGAAGAGTGTAGTCAGAAGGGGCTTAGGCTAAAGCAATACATTCACCATTATGTATAGTGTGTGACGTTTCCACCTTGTGTCTTCTGAGCTTTAAATGGCGCTCTAAGTTCTTTACTGTCTGTATAATACTTGGATGCTCACCCTGTGGTTCTGTGTATTCTCATTTATTATCATGTATTATTTTTTACCGTTTTCTTACTTCTTACTTTGTCTACTGCTGGGCATATACAAATCAATTTCAACAACCAGTAAAGATGATTTGTATTTTTGCAATTGAAAGCTGGATGAAAGTGGTTGAAATTGCTAAAAGAAATTGCCATTTATCCAACATAAAACATACTGGTAGGTTAACTATCTTTGCCACAAAATTGGCAGTCAAAATGAGTTTGTTTTTGTATGATTATGTATGGAATAGTAAAATGTAAGCTCTTGTGGGGCAGGCACAAAAGTATATTTTTTGTCTATACTGTAAAGTGCTGTAGAACCTTTTGTTTGCCCTCCTCCAGCTCCAATAGCAGTACATCCTCAGGCTTTTCTTTTTTCGTTTCTTCTTACATGAGCTCAGCTGTCACTTCACCCAGTTTTGGGTTGACGGCAGTGGATGGTCCATACATAGGAATGTGCACAAGAATGTGTCATACAAACATGTACAGCCGTGGTCAAAAGTTTTGAGAATGACACAAATATTCGTTTTCACAAAGTCTCCTGCTTCAGTTTCTATGATGGCAATTTGCATATACTTCAGAATGTTAAAGAGTGATCAGATGAATTGCAATTAATTGCAAAGTCCCTCTTTACCATGAAGATTAACTTAATTCCATAAAAAAAATTTCCACTGCATTTGTGAAGAAGGCTTCAGGGCACCCAAGAAAGTCCAGCAAGCGCCAGGACTATCTCCTACAGTTGATTTAGACTCAGGAATGGCAGCAGGCAGCTGTGAGTGCACCTGCATGCACAGTGAAGGGAAGACTTTTGGAGGGTGGCCTGGTGTCAAGAAGGACAGCAAAGAAGCCACTTCTCTCCAGGGAAAACATCAGGGACAGACTGATATTCTGCAAAAGGTACAGGGATTGAACTGCTGAGTACTGGGGTAAATTTTTTCTCTGATGAATCCTTTTCCGATTGTGTGGGGCATCTGGAAAAAATCTTGTCCGGAGAAGAAAAGGTCAATGCTACCATCAGTTCTGTGTCATGCCAACAGTAAAGCATCTTGAGACCATTCATGTGTGGGGTTGCTTCTCAGCCTAGAGAGTGAGTTAACTCACAATTTTGCCTAAGAACACAGCCATGAATAAAGAATGGTACAAAAACATTCCCTGAAAGCAACTTCCACCAACAATCCAAGAATAGTTTGGTGATGAACAATGCCTTTTCCGCCGTGATGGAGCAGCTTGCCATAAGGTAAAAGTGATAGCTAAGTGGCTTGAGTAACAAAACATCAACATTTTGGGTCCATGGCAAGGAAACTCCCCAGACCTTAATCCCATTGAGAACTTGTGGTGAATCCTCAAGAGACGGGTGAACAAAAAAAAAAAAACCCACCAATTCTGACAAACTCCAAGCATTGATGATGCAAAAATGGGCTGCCACCAGTCAGGATGTGCCCCAGAAGTTGATTGACAGCATGCCAGGCCGAATTGCAGAGGTCTTGAAAAAGAAGGGTCAACACTGCAGATATTGACTCTTCATAAACTTAATGTAGTTGTCAATAAAAGCCTTTGACAGTTGAAATGCTTGTAATTATACTTCTGTATATCATAGTAACATCTGACAAAAAGACTTAAAAACACTGAAGCATCAGACTTTGTGAAAATGTAATATTTGTATAATTCCCAAAACTTTTGGCCACAGCTGTGTTCAAACCTTTTACATGTTTTGTTTTGGAAAGCAGGGGGTAGATGTACCCATCAAACACTGCTCAAAGAACCTCCAGAGATTCCCCCCTTTTTTTTCTTTTCTTTTCTTTGTGTTTCATAGTACTACTGGCTTATTAACGCAGATGCCTGGTTTATGACAGATGCACCCTTCACCTCTACGATGACTAGCCCCTTCTGACTTTTCGGAACCAGGGGAGTTAACCCTCTGCTGGTGGGTGGTGTTTTTCATATACTGGTTATGCTGTCATGACAATGTGAAACCTTCTTGGGCTTGTTTGGTGTTAACTCCTGGAATGTTTTCTTGATTGATTCACTGTCCTACTTTACAAGGTTGCATATACTGTATATGTTTTCTTTTCTTTTTTTATGTATGCCTAAAATCTAAAATAAAGAATTTGAAAAAAATGTTGCTTTTAATATTTGATTTTAGGATGAATGCATTGCCCCAATCAAAAAATGTATACAAGATACTGTTGGTAGTTCATTTGAGAACATTTTTCATACTGCTCCTTCAGATTATCTCATCACTGTGGTCGAAAACGAATATTGATTCGGCCCACTAATGATTAGAAAACCGAATGTGCTTAAAAAAATTTCAAACAAAATCCTACTAGTATATGGCCAGCTTTAGTTAGCAAAAACAATAAATGTGTGTTAGATTGAGAGGGGCGACAGAGTGATAAAAATGACTACCGAGGACATGAGGGTTTAAAATCGATGCAAAACCTTAAGGTGGAGCTCTGCTTGTTTGCTTCCTCCCCCCCTCCGCTGGCCCCTTTCGGGGGGAGCAAATATCTGTCAAAACCAGGCATCCGCTCCTAACTTCCGGGTAAGATCATCGCAATCTTGTGCCGCAATCTACGCAATATCCGGCCCCTCCGCTGCCTTCTGGGAGACACATTGGTCCCATAAGACAGCGGGACCATTTAGAAAGGGCAATGTGACTCGCGCATGCACAGTAGGAAGCAGGCTGTGAATCCGCAAGACTTCACTTCCTGCTTCCCTTATTAAGGATGCTGACACCTGCACCCGGAGCCGATAGTTGGATCAGCTAGAGGTTCCGACATTGCGAACTCCCTGGACAGGTAAGTGTCCTTATATTAAAAGTAAGCAGCTACAGTATTTGTAGCTTCTGACTTTTATTTATGTTTTTTTTTGTACAGGCTGGAACTCCTCTTTAACAACAAACTCCCCTTAATTGGTCTGTTTTGGTCTGTCAAATATACCATTAAAAGCATCTTGTTATATCTGTTTAGATGAGTTGAAAAAATACATGTTGATCTTGCTAGAAAGCTCCTAGATTGATAATTTTGTGCTCTCTGCCTGTGCTGACTGTTTTCCATTACATTGTTCTCTAAGGACTATGGAAACACACCCCTCTATGTTATGAACAACAGGAGAGGAGTGGGGTTCCAAAATCCTATCTTTTTCTGTTGTCTAGATGCAGAAGGGGGGGTGAGTATTCTCATTTTAGGAGTGGAAGTGTGTTACTGGTAGAATCAAACTAAAAATGAATGCAGCCACCACATCTAAGGGCTGGTAAGCTGCAATATATTACATTTTTGTTTTTAGGTTTAGACACGATTTAAGTGAGGAGTGAATATGCTCTATTTCCCCTACACCTGCATATACTCAGTTCTTACTTAACATTGATCATTAACATTTCTGCTTTCTTAAAGTGGAGTTCCACCCACAAATACATATTTATATATTTCAAATCCTCTATGCATGATGAATCACCTTTGGAAAAAAAAAATATATACTCACCCTAAGTGCCCTGTTGCTATGTGGTCCCTGTAATCTTCCACTTCCTGATCCGCGGCACTCCGCATCACTTCCTGCCTCGCCTGGGCTCATGGGAAATGTGAGTCATCATTTCCCATGAGTCAATGGGCATCCCTGAGCTGTAAAATCGTGTTATTTCCAGACAGGAAATTAGGTGATTTTGTGGGGGGAGAGACATGTTATCTATTTTGCCATAACAATGAGGCAGGACCTTCCTCTGTCACTGCCCATTGTTATGACAATGAGACATACACTCGAGGTCGAGAAGTGCATGCTGGTTACCAAGCATGCACCTTATCCAGGAAGAGACTCGAGGAGGGTGCGAGTGGGCTTCACATGCCCACAGCTAAGATGGGAACTCCCAGTAAAGAAAAAAATCAGCAATGTAAGTACAAAATAAATAGGAGGACTACCCGGACTAAGCTATCAATTACTTTATTTTTGTAATGAATACTAACTAGGTGGATGCCAGCAAAAAAAAATTTTGTGGGTAGAACTCCGCTTTAAGTTGTAGGGTAAGTGTTGATGTTATAATTTATGTCTAATCAGTATATGTGTAATGACTCTGATGTCAAGAAAACCCTAGATTAAACATCTATAGCATTAACATATAAGGCACATTTTTAATTTAGCAATAAAAATAGTGCTGTAGATGAGGAGAATAGAGAGGGTAGATGCTGTTATGGCAACACTAGCCTGAGATAAAGTTCATGAGATATTTCCAATTTTTATACTGAAACTCAGAACATCACTGCGATTGACACCCAGCTCTTCCACAAACAAATTTCCTTCTTGTCCAAGACAATTTTCAGATTTCAGCACTGTCACTTTGAATGACATTTACTCAGTCATGCAACACTGTACCCAAATGAAATGTGTATCATTTTTGAGACAATTAGAGCTTCCTTTGGTTGTATTTTATCACCACTGGATTTTTTATTGATTTTGCTATATAAACAAAAAAGAAAAAAAACAACTAACATTTTGAAAAAAAAAAAACACATTTTTCTTTTTTTGGTGTAAAATGTTGCAAATAAATAATCGTTCTTCATAAAATCAGGCTAAAATGTATTCTGCTAAATTTCTTTGGTAAAAAAAATAAAATAAAATAACCCAGATCAGTGTATATTTTTTACTCTGTGTGAAAGTTATAGAGTCTACAACCTATGGTAAATAGTTGAAAATTGATCAATCCTGATGTACTGACTGCCTATCTCATTTCTTGAGGTCCTATAATGCCAGGAAGGCACAAATATACCTCAAATTACCATTTTTTAGAGAGTAAACACCCCAAGGTATTTAGTAAGAGGCATGGTGAGTTTTTGAAGTTGTATTTTTTTGGAAAATTAAGAAAAAAGTAAAATTTTGTTTTTTCAGTTTTTTTTCACATACTGTCACCAGAGCAGTGCAGCATTGCCATATTACTGGTGTGGTGGAGATTAGGTACACTGACTGGTGACAGTGTGAAAAAAAAAAGAAAAAATAATAATTTGCTTAATTTTTAAACTTTTTTTACAATGTTTTTTCCTTTTATATTTTACATTTTTTTTTACATACTGTCATTAGAGCAGTTTTACCATAGTGACACTGTAGTGCTCTGGGGAGGTGATCAGGATATGTTTTTTTTTACACTCTGGTTATTGCAGTGATTATCACTTTACTAAGCAATCTCTAACACTGTTCAAATGTTTCATTCATGAAACTTTGCTTACTACTGTGATGCTGTGATTGGTCACAGCTATCACTTGGTACAGGTCCACTGTGTTGGCCCCATACCATGTAATCACTGTGAAATATCAGAGAGATCACAATAGTACACCCAATGACTATAAATGAAAGGGATTGTTGGACACAGTGGGTCACAGATCACGCTACTGTGAGCCCCCTAGGGTGCGCAAGTGGGAGGACATCATATGATGTTCTCCAAGAATAATAGTGTTATCGCTGGACCATTTTTTAACTATAGGCTAAGCAGGAGGTGGTTAAACTCTCCGTTTTTAAGCATTTCAGCAGCTGTGCATGTGGCTTCATTATCTTTGAACCCTTGCCTATGGTCCTTGGTGCCATGACTGTTGCCCCAAGCTTCTTGTTTCTCATGCATTTTAATATCTGCACTGTTCCCCTGTATTCAGACTAATGTTTTTCATTTATGTCCAAAAACCTCTTTGTTGCTTTTCTTTTCTGTTGAAAATGTTGAAACAATTCTCATCAAAATTAAATTGGGGTAAGATCTTAGAAAATGTACCGTATATGATAATATAAAAACGATTTACATGTTCAATAAAACATAAGGGGTTACAAACTGTGAAGCTTGTACTAAAGTTGAATGATGCCCTTGCCGTAGGTGTAGGTCATCTACATACTTCCCTTGGAATATTTCCAGGATATTTCTAGGAAAGGCCTAGTCATTACTGTTCACCTCCACTCTCACAAAAGTGAGCTTTCAGATGCTGAGCTCAGAGCTACTGCATTAGGGGAGAGAAAGCGCACATCAGGGGGGTTGAATCAGAGAATAAGGTCACTCCTGTGATGGTGAAGGTGAGCAGTAACAACTAGGCCTCTCTTAATAACATCCTAGCAACTTCCTGGGAGTGTTCCAGTCAGGCTTCATGAGATATTTTATCTACAGTCACCCCTTACCTGCATAGGCAACTTTTTGGTAAAGGTGCACTAACACTTCACCTTTACTTGTGGTTTATTTATTCTCTTTATGTATTTATTTTTTTGGTCATCTGGTGATCCTGACAGTAACACTCCTCCTGTCATTCTGGGGAGAGGGTAATGTTAGATGCCCTATACGATTTAGATGGACTTGACTAACAGTTTAAATCTGAATTCCAACCAACATGTTTTAAGCAGTTACAGCAACTGTTTTTTTTTCCATCAGGGATTAAGGATTGACAATCATAAACAAAAGCTGACCATTATAAGTACACCCTGTCAGTGATAAATGGCTTGACTCAATCCTCTAAGGCTACTTTCACACTGAAGCGTTTTACAGACGCTATTTAGAATAAAAAAGCGTCTGTAAAGTGCCTCAAAAATCCCCCCCAATCCACCCCAATGTGAAAGCCCTAAGTGCTTTCACACTGGGACGGTGCGCTAGCAGGACGTTACAAAAAGTCCTGCAAGAAGCATCTTTGGGGCGGTGAGGGGAGCGGTAATATACCTCTCCTTTACCGCCCCTGCCATTGAAATGAATGGCAATCGCTTCCAAAGCGGCTGCACTCATAGCGGAGCGGAGCCCTATCGCTGGTAAAACTCTGCTAAAACTAGCGGGGTTTTACCGCGACCGTGGCTACCCGTGCAGTGTGAAAGTAGCCTAACTGCCATTTTTGCTGAAAAGCTTGGTCTGTAAAAAGAGTGTTCAAAAATATTAGACTCACTGGTCAGATCTAAACCAAAATGTGTATCACTGCGCTACCCTATGCAAAGAGAAACTCAAACTTGACACAGCTGCAAAGTATCAAGTGGGGGATTAACCACTCAAAAGTGAACAGAGTAAATGGAATCTGCGCTTTGTGTCATAAACTCAATACCAATCAGTGTATATAAAAAAAATGTGACAATATAAACCAACATTAAATTGTGAATCCAAATTTAACACAATGAATTAAATCTGTGTGTAACTCAAAAATGTGATAATAAAAAGTATTAGGTTATGAATATATATCAACATAAACCCAAATATCTTTGCACAAAAAATCATAAAAATCCAAAAAGACAAAGGTGAAAGCAAGAGTCCCGTGAGCATGTGACAGTGTTCAGAAAGTCCAATTCTATGGAAAAAAGGCCACAATAGCGTGATACTGTAAAAACAATTGTATTTATTAATAAAATATTGCACTTACAGGAAATTCAAAAGATCTGAGCATTGGATATCCGATCAATGTATGGACATGAAGTCGCGGTGAGAACAGGCACAGCACTGTTCTACGGTATCACGCTATTGTGGCCTTTTTTCCATCTTATTACATGGACCGTTTATGAGGTTTGGAGGTGGAAAATTCATCATCTGTGGCTGTGTGGAAGCCTAAGTCCACCCAAGCGCTTATTGACCCCCCGTAATAGAGGGTCATGTGACTCTGGTAAGGAGAACCTTTGTCTGGTGGAGGAACCGCACAGTTTTGAATTGGTGTGGTGGAGGAATATATTTGAATATTTGTTGCGGTCATACAGACCTGGAATTAATACACCGAATTGGACTTTCTGAACACTGTCACATGCTCATGGGACTCTTGCTTTCACCTTTGTCTTTTTGGATTTTTATGATTTTTTGTGCAAAGATATTTGGGTTTATGTTGATATATATTCATAACCTAATACTTTTTATTATCACATTTTTGAGTGACACACAGATTTAATTCATTGTGTTGAATTTGGATTTACAATTTAATGTTGGTTTATATTGTCACTTTTTTTTTATATACACTGATTGGTATTGAGTTTATGACACAAAGCGCAGATTCCTTTTACTCTGTTCACTGGTCAGATCACCAAATGAAAATAAAGCAAGAAAAAAAAATGAATAGAAAATGAATGCAGCCACCACATCTAAGATTTAGTAAACTGCAATACATTACATTTTTGTAAAGTTTATACTTTAATACCACTTAAATAAACACAATATAATTTGTTTTCTAACAACACTTATATAAATTGTTTCCACACCATTTGTGTTAACAAACACGTTTTCTATACGACAAAACTACAAGTTCGGTGTTCATAGGGATGTTTGTTTTAGAGCAAGATAATCTTAGGATATATATTTTATGGAGAGGATGAGTCATAACAGGAGGCTGCTATAGAACCCTCAGAATGCCTGCATGTTTCTGACACGCCTGCTTGCGGCTTGCAGCTCTGCAATGAACTACTTACTAAAAGCCCATGAAGCTTGTATGAGTACATAATGGTTAGATTATTCATGCTGCGTTCCCTTCTTAATTCTTTTCAAAAATCTATCATTAGTGTAAGTTGTTTTTTTCTAATCAAGCATTTAATAATAACTCATCACTTGTTTAAAAAAATGACTAAATATTTTAAACAGTATAACATGTTGATTGTGTAAGCACACTCATTATTAGCCATAACGACAGACAAATATTCAGGACTCTAGAGGTTATTACTTGACTGTCAAACTAAAATAGCAGTTTACGCTATTTCACTGACAGCTTGACGGGTTCCCTAACACAATACTTTAAAAGGCATTCATTTGCATTGGTTTATAACTGTTTAAGACAGATGCTGATGCTATACCGTATAATGGCGCTTGTTTACAGAAAGTAGTAACATGCCCTAAAAAAAAAAAAAAGTATGTATATATATATATATATATATATATATATATATATATATATATAAAACCATACATTACCTTTGTATAGCTAGACTTTGAAATCTGGTATGTGATTGTTTAGTATTGGTTTCTCATCCTTTGGCTGTGGCATTATTTACTTCCAGTCTGGGCCAAGTTTGACATTCCTCTCCTACATGTAAAAAACATCATTTTTTTTTGCTAGAAAACTATCTAGAACCCCCAAACATATATTGTTTTAACAGAGGTTCTAGAGAATAAAATTATATTTGCTCAGCAGTTTTTCAAATGTTGAAATTTTTTGGGAAAAAGTACACTTTGATGGATTTTAATGCACAAAAACACAGCATAAAACCCAATTATTTGTTAAAATATAAAAGATGATGTTAGGCTAAATATTTGGACAATTTTGTCCGCCATGGAACGGCACCAAATTATGGTACCTAAAAATCTACCTAAAAATCTCCATAGGCGATGCTTCAAAAGCCTTTACGGTTTACCAGTTGAGAGAAGATCTTGTGCTAAAATGATTTCCCTTGCTCTGACATTCGCGGCGATACCTCACATGTGTGGTGCGATTTCCGTTTAATTATGCATGGGAGAATGGGGTAGGTTTAATATTTTGTTATTTTATTTTATGATTTATTGTATTTAAAAAAAAATACACTGTATCTATAAAAAAAAATGTTGATCTCTTTTATTGCTATCAGAAGGGCTGAACAACATCCCTTGTAGAAGCATGGGCCATGACAGGTAGTCTTTATTGAGAGATCAGGGGGTCTATTAGACCCCATATCTCTCCTCTGGCCTCCAAAGCATTTCATCAAACCAAGTTTTGTTTGATCGGATGCTTGTTCAAGCCAGTAATGGCTTGTTTACGTGAGACCAAAACCAGAAGTGACGAAATCCTCATCGCTTGTGATTTCTGACATCACACAGTGGCAGGAACAACATCAGTTCCTCTCACTGTGTCCAAGGAACTAGAAATCACTGGTTGCATCCTTACCGAGCTCCCCGATCGCATGGGAGAGCCTGGTAAAGGTGGCTCTATAGCCGTTCACATTACTTTTACAATGTGCACAATCACCAGCTAGAAAAAAATGTTATTTTGATCATTGCTGCAGCAATGACCAAAATATCACCTTCCCTAACCATTCATGTACCTGTACATCACTGGATGGGAAGGTGTTATATAACATCCACTTGGTTTTCTTCATTAATGCAAAGAGAAATATGATAAGTAAACTTAAAGTGGTTCTAAACCCCAAAAATGTTTCGCCTTAATGCATTCCTTGCATTAAGGTAAAAAATGTTTAGGCATCTGTATCGGCTCCACACCCCCCCCATACTTACATGAGCTCTCGTTCAATCCATCGCTGTGCATGTCTGAAGCTCTTCTCTCCCCTCACTTCCGGGCCTCACAGACTTTGCTGAGACAGAGCAGGGGCCATCGGCTCCCACTGCTGTCAATCAAAGCCAGTGACAAGTCCCACTGTCTGTGTCAATGGGCGCAGCAGTGGGGCTTGGGAGTGAGCCCAAATGAGTGCCCCCATGGGAAGCAACTTCCTATTGGGGGCACTAGGCAGAGAGGAGGAGCCAGAAGTGTCAGCGGGGGACCCAAGAAGAGGAGGTTCGAGGCTGCTCTGTGCAATTCGGTTGCACAAAGCAGGTAAGTATAATAGTGTATGGGGGGTTTTTCTGCGCTATGCCCTGAGTGAGGATGGGGGGCAGTAAGCGGCCACCTGTATCGACCAAACTAAATCGTAAGAGTAAGTATATTGTGTGTGATGCTAAATCAAACCAGCTATGTCCACCGGCGAATGACGGGGGGTAGGAGTGAGTCCCGTATCGCGTCTTTTTGGGGGGTATGTGATAATATGAATGGACGAAACACGTTGGCTTAACGTGTCTCGTCGGAGCTTGGAGGAGAAGAACCCAGGGGGCGACTGTGAAGACCGAGGAGGAGAGACGGATCACGGGGGTTATCCTTCAACGAAGGGTACCCCCGTGAGTAAACCCGAGTGAGGGTTCGGGGTGACGACGCGGGTAACTGTGTCTGTCACCCTGAACAGTGACCGAAACTAACTGTCGTCACCCTCGGCTACCGGGGACGAGACAGAGTCGTTTCAGACACTCCGGGCCTT
>BLSH010209096.1:1038183-1048737 GCA_018402905.1 Glandirana rugosa | reverse complement strand
GGGGTTTTGCCAGGAGGGGGTGGGGGAATTTGGGATAATAGGGGTGGACTGGAGGATCCTGTGCTGAGAGAAGGGATTATGCCAGGAGGGGGGAATGGGGGGGGGGTGAGGGGATTTGTGCTAGGATGCGAAATTTGAGAAGAAAAAGGATGTGTGCTAAGAGGGGTGATGTATTTTGGGTGGCAGATTTGTGCTAAAAGGGGAAATTAGGGTGGGGTTTGAGCTGGGTGGTGGGATTGGGGGCAAAGATTTGTTCCTGGGGGGGATTTGAACCTGGGAGGAGGAGGGATTTTTGCATTTTTATTTGGGGAGAATTTTGGCTTGCAGACACAATGTATGCTTAGAGGGTGAATGTGCTGATTAGTGCTGTATTTTTTATTTTTTTTTATGAGGAGAGCTTTTGTGGAGACAGGATACTCACACTTTGGTGGTTCGGTTTGTCATCTTCTCCTGAGGCGCTAGAAGACCTTGTCTCTGCACTACCGGCACTACACACAGGGCACTCAACAGATCTTCTCCTCCCCACACAGCACATAACTGAGATCAGATTCCCTTACAGACACAACCCCAAGCTGCACAGTGTAAAACTGGCTGCTATGTTGCAGCTCTGACCTGTGAAATCCCCATATCTGAATTGTAGTGCAGCTGCAGTAGCTAGCTATACACTGGGCAGGTCAAGGCTGTGTCTGTAAAGGAATACGATCTCAGCTGTGTTCTGTGTGGGGAGGAAGAGATCGGCTGAGTGCCCAGGCTGTGTGCAGTGGGGGGATGGGAGGAGGAGCTCTCCTGAGTGCTCTGCCACCAGTAAAGTCAGTCGTCTTCTCTGCTGACCCCTGTACACTGCCCTACTGGCCCCTGTCCTCCATCCTGCTAGCCCCTGTCATCTGCTCTGTTAACCCCTTTCCTCTGCCCTGCTGACCTTCCATCTGATTCTCTGCTGACCTCTATCCCCTGCCTTACTGACTGCCTGTACACTGCCCTACTGACTCTAGTACACTCCCCTGCTAACCTCTCATCCTCTGCCCTGCTGACCCACTGCACACTGCCCTGCTGACCCACTGCACACTGCCCTGCTGACCCACTGCACACTGCCCTGCTGCCCCCTGTCCTCTGCCCTGCTAACCCACTGTACACTGCCCTACAAACTAATGGCCTCTGTACTCTACCCTACAAACTTCTGACCATATTCTCTGCCCTGCCAAGCCCTGTACAATGCCCTCCTGACTCCAATACACTGCCCTGCTGACCTTGCATCCTATGCCCCCCTTACAATTTTCACTGCACCCCCACTTTAGACAGTCTAGATCTGGCCCTGAAACCACAAGGTCTCTACACTAGCAACAGCTGGCAGACATAGAAGTAAACAAAAATAAAATGCATGTTAAGAGCACCAGTCCTGTTCTGCCTTTTCCTTCCTCCTCATGGAGGAGCACCAGTCAGTCTATGCTTTGGCTGATTCCTCCTTACAGCCTGCAGAGTATTTCCTTGCCTTCCACTGTACTAACATGATTACATCCAGCAACAGGTGCAGCCAAACTTACACTGCCCTTGATATTGGCCACGCTATTTGAATTGCATCCTAAACTGTACTCTGCTTGTTACTCAATATGCTGTTTGGATTGCCACTTCACGACTCTGCTTGCTATTGACCACCCTATTTGGATTTCCACCTGCTTGTTAGTAACCATGCTGTCTGGATTGTCTTCAGCCTGCCTATCATCAGCTTGCTTGGCATATCCTGCTAACTGATTGCACATTGGCTATTGCTGGAGCTTGTAGTTCCACGCCTGTCTGACACTCCTCCAGCTTTTCATTGACTTAGGCTACCCCTGTTATTGGGCACACTCAGGCTCAGGCCACAGATGCATGGCTTTCTGTTTCTACCTCATCTTTACACAATCATAAGACAGAACTGTAAACTAGAAACAAATAGGTCAGCGCAGCCAAAGTCTAATCAATACATGAGGAAAAATCTAGGAAGTCAGAAGACAGACTAGAGATCAAGTCAATGTTGTTTCCATAGTAGCAGAAAGGATTTCACAGGACAGGATACTCAGATCCACGTTCACAGATCACGAACCAATCAGCTTTAATGTAAAAATTATTTAGGTAAACAAGTGAATCCTAGTCAAGTTAACCGGTCCATAGTGACACTGCTAAACATGGTCTGAGTATCTAGGCTTAAAGTAGAAGGAAAGGCGTACAACAGTCACCCACCTAACTTTAAATGTTCACTGCCCACTATTTTCTTCATTCAATTAGTAATAAATCTCAAAGTAAATTTTTTTTTTTTACTTCGTCAAAGCTGTCACGAAACCACAAAACGCCTGTGTGTGTGTCAAAGCAAGCTTTTAGGGCTCTGATTTTCAATATCCCACCAGCATCCACAGCTCTGAAAGTGTTCAGGTCCACCAGCTGCTCCAACAGACATACCTGTTGGAGCTTTGCAGTCCCATGACTGCTTGGTAAAAAATATGTTGAGACTTATTACCAACAGAATCCTGGAAGTAGAAGAACAGTGGGATGAACGCATGTAAAAAGTATCCAACTGTATTGCCTTTCCTGCTACTTAAAATGCTCAATAGTCATGAGAGGGGTATAGCTCCTCTGCCACCTTGCTCCTATTGGTAAGTCCATCAACTCCCAGTGATGTTATTCATCATGGCAGATTGTATATTATGAGCCGGAACCACAAGGAGATAAGATGCAACTCTGATGATGATTCGCCCCTAGGTGTGGGGATTGCTTGCTTATATTAGCTCAAAGGTCTCTCTCTTCTCTCTGGCCATTTCCCTATTGGAGGATGGTCTATCTGGCTCCTCTATATCTCCTGTGACTGCCATCAGCCCCTTTTACCATAGTGGCCAAGGTTCCATGCCGTCCGTTTTGTGTCTTTTGTTTTTACTATATGAAGCATTCTTCAATATAATACAGGGCTCACCAACCTTAGTGGACAGCATTCCTTTGAAAAAGCCTGATAATGGGTGAAACATGTCAGGATTTCCACTGCCATGCTGTATCCATTCAGTTGTAAATTGAGCCATGTGTGTTATATTTTTACTACAATACAGCTGTTTATATTTTTTTAAATATATGTAATAAAATGTGTTATATTTTATCTACTCCATTTGATTATCGTGTAAGCACCTTCAACGTTCCATTACTTCTTCTCTATGTTCAACAATCAAGGGATGTGGTGCTTATACAAGTTGGTATAAGGTTTTGGGGGATGTGAATATATGCATACCAGGTGTTTTAACACACCATTTCTGTTTTCTCCCCAAACATTATTAAAAAAAGGAGCCGGAACCAAGAGGAGATAAGACGCCACTCTGATGATAATTCGCCCCTAGGTGTGGGGATTGATTGCTTATATTAGCTCAAAGGTCTCTTTCTCTATGGCCATTTCCCTATTGGAGGATGGTCTATCTGGCTCCTCTATATCTCCTGTGACTGCCATCAGCCCCTTTGACCATAGTGGCCAAGGCTCTGTGCCATCCGTTTTGTGTCTTTTGTTTTTACCATATGAAGCATTCTTTAATATAATACAGGGCTCACCAACCTTAAGCAGAGTTCCACCCAGATTTTTTTTTTATTTTTATTAGCATCCACTCTTTTAATACTAAATAGATGTAACCTTTTGTTTCCTTACTTTCAAACCGCCTAGTAATTATATGTATTTTTTACTCACAATTTAATTTCTCTCACTGCTGGACTTTTCCATTTTAGGTGAGGGCATCTGAAGCCCATCCATAGTCTCCTGGCATCTCTTCTTGAAAGAAGTGCATGGTGGGTAACCATCATGCACTCCTCGATCTCGGTCAGCCTTAAATCGTGTCATTTCCTGTCTGGAAATAACACAATTTTACAGTACAGGGAAGCCCACTGACTCCTGGGAAATGATGAGTCACATCTCCCAGGAAGCCAGGCGAAGCAGGAAATGAGGAGAAGAGCCTAGGACCTAAAAGGGGCAGATTACAGACACCACCTATCAATAAGCGACTTAGGGTGAGTATAAAAAAAAATTCCTTCAAAGGTAAGTCTATATAGGCAAAGGACTTGAATGATGTAAAAAAAAAATTCTGGGTGGAACTCCGCTTTAGTGGACAGCATCCCTTTGAAAAAGCCTGATAACAGGTGAAACATGTCGGGATTTCCACCACCATGCTGTATCCATTCAGTTGTAAATTGAGCCATGTGTGTTGTATTTTTACTACAATACAGCTGTTTATATTTTTTAAATATATGTAATAAAGATTGTTAAATTTTATCTACTACATTTGATTAATAGTACTTTTCTATGTATATTATGATACTCACATAGCATCCCTTCTCGTTAACAGAGTACAGTACAAGTATACTATTCCAAATTGTAGACTAAGTCAGCTAGTCTTGGGCTGGACACACACAGAGCTTGATGTTTTGATTTGGATTTTAAATTGTCTGAAAAATGAATTCTCTAAGAGTGCATATGTATGTTTTTAAATGACAATGGTGTTATTGGTAATCTTATTTGTACAAAAAGAAATATGATCATGCTTAAGTTTATGAATTGCTAAGTCAGGAGAGTAAAGTCAGCCTTAAACGGTTAAGGCAGGCCTTAAACAGGAACCAGCTGCGATTCAAACTACATATGATCAATTGTCTTCTAAAGGACATTCATTCAAACTACATATGGGCAGCCTGAATGTATCCCAGTTGATCAATTGATCAGCTTGGGTACAACCAGCCTGCTGGATTTTACATTTGATTAATGGAAGCCACTGTTATAGCCGCTAGCAATAATTACAGTGTTCTCCTGGCCTGAAGAACACAATGCCTTAGCGGGCAAAATTTCCCCATCAACACTAACCCGTGGTTGCAGGAAAGGAATTTGCTCCGTCTATGGTCTATAGGTGGGCAGTGAAGGAGGGGGCAACTTTCTGAAATATATGAATGCTTTAGAAATTCTTGAGACATTTATGTTTTCTAGCTTTTAAAATGTCACTCAGAGCCTTGCCCTCTAGTAACTATATGAATGTGTACCAACATAACACTGTGATTTTACTTTTTTTCTGAAGGGTACCAAGTATAACACAATACTGTAATTGCACTTCTACAAAAATGCCATCAGCTTTATCATCCCCAGTTTCTTTACAAAGAGAAGCTGTGAATGGAGGACTCGACTGTTACTTTCAAGGTCCCACCTCAACAAAAGAGCAATGTAATTTCAGGTAGCACAGTCAACTCTAGATTCTTGTTATGTGAAGTAGAAACCAGTAGTCATCTATATAACAATACAGGGCCACATGTTAGTCATCAAGCTGGTTATAAAACTGCAAAGCAGTAGAGTATGTGTATCAGTATACAACCCAACCAACTTCTTAAAGCAATCCTGAGTGACATATATTAGCTAAGTCATGTATCCAGTATTATAACATGTTGTTAGGAAGAGTAATGCCGCCTCCAGTCTGCCAAAATGTTCTCTTCCCCTTCCTTTTAATGTATAACTTGACATATTATGTACACTGCAACAACTATTCAGGTATCAAATAAGCCAAACAGTTTAAGTAAAAATCAACAAAGTGGTATAAAGTGGTGTTGACTCATGCTTCCAAAGCCCATACATTCTAGTTATGATTGTGTTCCTAACACATATTTGAAAAATATATATAAATATTATACAGTGAGACCCTTACTAATAACAGTACAGTCACAGTGCATTCTACTGAAGTATTCTTACCATATTTAAGTGCAATACAACAAACCATGGAGCAATTTTAATTCATATTTTTATTTAAAACCACTTCAGCCCCGGAAGGATTTACCCCCTTTCTGACCAGAGCACTTTTTGCAATTTGGCACTGCGTCGCTTTAACTGATAATTGTGCAATCGTGCGACCATGTACCCAAACAAAGTTGCTGTCCTTTTTTTCCCACAAATAGAGCTTTCTTTTGGTGGTATTTGATCCCCTCTGCAGATTTTATTTTTTGCGCTATAAACAAAAAAGAGCGACAATTTTGAAATAAAAACATTTTTTTTTACTTTTTGCTATAATACATATCCAAAAATATATATAAATATAAAAACACAAATGTATTCATCAGTTTAGGCCGATATATATTCTTCTACATATTCTTGGTAAAAAAAATCCGCAGTAGGTATATTGATTGGGTTGCGCAAAAGTTATCGCATCTACAAACTATGGGAATAGATTTATGGCGTTTTTATTATTATTATTATTTTTTTACTAGTAATGGCGGCGATCTGCGATTTTTAGCGGGACTGCAACATTGCCGCGGACAGATTGGACACTTTTGACACTTTTTGTTCTAACTGTTTGGGGGCTGGGCTGGCTGGAGCATGACAGATCTAACTGATCCCGATTTCAGGAAACAGTAGATCTGCGACATGTCCCTTCACAGAACAGGGAACCGCATCGGCAGATCCCTGTTCTGGCTCTGTAGTAGGCGATCGCGGGTCGAGTCCGCCCAACCCTAGGGCAAGCACACGGAGCATGCAGCGGGCATGCCCATCGGCACTCTCTTTAACGTAAATCATGCACGACCGACGTACAATGACAGCAGTCATGTTGTAGCAGTATAACTGCGGCGGCTGGTCAGCAAGCAATTAAGTAAATTTATTCACTTTTTCATTCTTTCATTCTTTTATTTGTGTGGTTTTTATGCCTCATTTTCTGTCCAATACTGTATAAAAGACAAAAAGGTACTTTCAGGTTCCACTTGCAC
Source organism: Glandirana rugosa (assembly GCA_018402905.1). Lineage (NCBI taxonomy): Eukaryota > Metazoa > Chordata > Amphibia > Anura > Ranidae > Glandirana > Glandirana rugosa. The sequence continues at coordinate 1,042,008 of BLSH010209096.1, read as the reverse complement.
TTTACACCTTATATAAGACTGCAGAGTTCATTATACCCTACAGGGAGTACATCTGTCAATGTGTAAAGGTGTTTGGAGTCGGAGTGGAACACATTTTGCTTGAACAGGTTCCAGTGTCTTGCAGTTAGTGTTGAAACCAAGAGCATCTACACATTGACAGAAGTATTCCCTGGACAGTTGATTAAATGTAGCATGTTAGTGAGCTCCTTTGGTTTTATACTTATGCGGTAGATATACATTAACCAATGTGAGGGAAAACAAGCCACAGAAAACTTGGAAACACGTTTGAGATTTAGCAGAGAAGGAATGGATAGTGTGTTTTATGCAGTGACAATAGTAAGATGAATTTGTAGTTTACACAAGCACACCAGTATATAATAATCCCTTACATACTTACCAGCTATCCTGGATTTGCTGGTGCAGTCCCACTTTTTAGTTCGATCTTTTGACAGCTGTGTCCCAGGATCACAGCATACCTTCCAACAGTTTAGAAATTTGCAGTCATGGACAGTGGCGGCTGGTGAAATTTTAGGATGGGGGCGCCAGACCCGCCCTTCCTTTTTGACCCATGCCACTTCTCATAAGCCCCACCACTTATAGTTTCCACCCCTTGTGTCAGGAGTATACAGCCCAGCATCACCAGATAGGGTATACAGCATCACAGATAGTAGTATATACAGCATCACCAGATATAGAGTCACCATATAGCAGTATACAGTCACCATATAGCAGTATACAGAGTCACCATATAGCAGTATACAGTCACCATATAGCAGTATACAGAGTCCCAGGTAGCAGTATACAGAGCCCCTGATAGCAGTATACAGAGCCCTAGATAGCAGTATACAGAATCACCATATGTCAGTATACAGGGCCCCAGACAGTAGTATACAGGGGTCCCAGACAGCAGTATACAGGGGTCCCAGATAGGGTATACAGAGCCCCATGTACCAGTATACAGGGTGCCAGGTAGCAGTATACAGGGGTCCCAGATAGGGTATACAGATCCCCAGGTAGCAGTATATAGGGTGCCATGTAGCAGTATACAGGGTGCCAGGTAGCAGTATACAGGGGTCCCAGATAGGGTATACAGAGCCCCAGGTAGCAGTATATAGGGTGCCAGGTGGCAGTATACAGGGGTCCCAGATAGCAGTATACAGGGGTCCCAGATAGGGTATACAGAGCCCCAGGTAGCAGTATATAGGGTGCCAGGTAGCAGTATACAGGGTGCCAGGAAGCAGTATACAGGGGTCCCAGATAGGGTATGCAGAGCCCCAGGTAGCAGTATATAGGGTGCCAGGAAGCAGTATACAGGGGTCTCAGATAGGGTATACAGAGCCCCAGGTAGCAGTATATAGGGTGCCAGGTAGCAGTATACAGAGTGCCAGGTAGCAGTATATAGGGTGCCAGGTAGCAGTATACAGGGTGTCAGGTAGCAGTATATAGGGTGGCAGGTAGCAGTATACAGGGTGTCAGGTAGCAGTATACAGAACCCCAGGTAGCAGTATACAGGGTGCCAGGTAAGGTATACAGGGTCCCAGGTAGCAGTATACAGGGTGCCAGGTAGCAGTATGCAGGGTGCCAGGTAGCAGTATACAGAGCCCCAGGTATCAGTATACAGGGTGCCAGGTAGGGTATACAGGGTCCCAGGTAGCAGTATACAGAGCCCCAGGTAGGGTATACAGTCACCGGCCTCAACAGACCCCCCCCCCGAGGTCGGGACAAGTCCCACACTTACCCCATCTAATAGGCAGGCTCAGGCTGGCAGTGTTGCAGAGATTGGCATACGGGCTGACATTATGCAGAGGCAGCACTAGTGGAGAGCATGCTGGCAGTCTGCTCGGAAGTCCCGGGGAGTGCTGCGCCTGCGTGAGTAATCACACAGGCAGCACGTCAACCATAGTCCCGCCCCCGCCAACAGCATCCAATGACAGAGAGTCATTGGCTCTGATGGCTCAGGTGGCAGCCAGCCTATGTGTGTGCGCTTGTCCAGTGCACACACATAGACTTTAATTGCTGACCAATCGGCTCACTACTTGCTGTCAGCTGACAGCAAGGAGCCCAGGAAAAAAAAAAAGAAAAGTCAATGTACTGGCGCCACCTGCAGGGGGGCCGGGCTGACTTTTTTTTTTCTCTTCTCAGTGGTGGGGAGGCGGCGCCCAAGCGCTCCCATATGCACCAGCCATCGTTAGTCATGGGGACTTAAAGCATAGCTAAAGGCAAAACTTTTTTTTTAGTATTAGATAGCGTGGAGATGGATTCGTTTTTAGTGCTGCCTGTGCCCCGCAGAGATTCACAGTTTCTATTTATCCTGTTTACCATTATCATTGAAAGTGAAAATAAAAGATAATCCCAAATTTTGGGTTGTCCCCAGAAAAGCAATAGAGGAGAAATCTTCCAATGAGGACACTAGTTCTGGTGACCTGAGGGACCGGACCCCAAGGAATTCCCTTAATTTGCAGGCATTTCCTCTCACTTCCTGTTAGGCTATGGGACAGGAAGTGAAGGGAAATCTCCCCAATGGAACACAATGGGGAAAAATCTGACAGGGGTTATAATCCTCCCTATGCTTTACCCAAAATGGGAAAAAAAGTTTTGCCTATAGTTCTACTTTCGTTCCAATTATCTAGTAATAATGAGCAAATTAATAAATGACTGATGCCATGCTGGTGGAGGATAACAGAAACTGGCAGTGAGAATTTACTTATCAAACTCACCCACTAGAGCTATATCATTAATTCAGTTAGTACTAGGAGAGACGTGGAGCTCGCTCCCTGTGTCTGCAATCTAACAGCAGCCTCGGAGGGAGTGGAGTTGCCTGCTGAATACATTGTAGTAGAGAGAATGAGGGCATAGGACGGCAGTACAGATCTCAGAGCTGTGGCTAAGAGAAGAAAGACCTCCCTTGGCCCCCTCAGTGGGAGTCATTAACCCTCTACTCACCCTAGCTCACCCTTGGGTTTCAGAGCCTCCTTTACCAGCCTCATGTTTAACAACCTTCCACTATGGAATTACATCATGTAAGCATGCTCTAGAAGGCCCTCCACCATTTAAAGTGTTTGTTACCCCAACATTTCATATTTCTGATCTGTGCCTGCTGTACCATGTACTTGTATGAGAAAGTATGCTGTTCTCTTTGTATTGCTTCCTTTGTATGAAATCCCTGCTGTTGCTGCTAGTCCCTCTGCTTTCCTATTAAAAACTGACCACACTAAGCAGGAAATCACACCGTGCTCAGCTCTCCAGCTGTGCTGGGAACTCAATATGCTCTCCTCCAATGATCAGACTTGTCCTGACATGTCCCCGGCTGCACAGTCATTCACTGGGAAGATCAGTGTGCTGCTGCTTCTCCTCCCCCAGCTCTTATGCAGCTGAGAACAGAGGGAATGTGATCAAAGGGGGGGGGGGTATTTATAAAACTAGTGTAAGGGAGACAAGAGTCGACGTATTCTCGACCCCCTCCTCTTCGTCGTCGTGTGACTAGAAGGGTCACTTACTGACACGTCGGCCCCTGTACAGTCCTGTTCAGACTAGTAACCTCCTCTCGTATAACTCAAGGGTCGTGTCGACCTCTCGACTCGTGCCACACTAAAGGACGAATCACACCAGTCAAAAATTATCCTTTCGTCTCCCTGATCGTCGTTGTCGTCCCTAAAGTATGTTTCCTTCGTTATGTTTCTCTTGTCGTATGAAAGAGTATGTTCATGTACCATGTCGTCCGTGTCTAGTCTTTATACTTTACAACCCCATTGTTTGTGAAATTTACCACCTCCCGGAAGATCTCGTACGAATGTACTACATTAAGGTATCACCTTCCAACAATTT
>BLSH010209096.1:999699-1034357 GCA_018402905.1 Glandirana rugosa | reverse complement strand
CCCCCCCCCCCCCCCACTCCACGCCAAAATTTAAAAAAAATTGACGTGGGATTCCCCCTAAATTCCAAACCAGACCCTTATCCGAGCATGCAACCTGGCTGGCTAGGATGGGGGGGGGGGGAACGAGCGAGCGCCCCCCTCCTGAACCATACCAGGCTGCATGCCCCTCAACATGGGGAGTATGGGTGCTTTGGGGCAGGGGGGCTCTGTGCCCCCCACCCCAAAGCACCTTGACCCCGTGTTGATGGGGACAAGCAGCTCTTTCCCACAACCCTGGGCTGTGGTTGTGGGGGTCTGTGGGCAAGGGACTTATCGGAATCTGGAAGCCCCCTTTAATAAGGGGGCCCCCAGATCCCGGCCCCCCTTGTGAATTAGTATCGGGTACATCGTACCCCTATTACTTCAACAAAAAGTATCAAAAAAGAAAAAAAAACACAGAAGACAATTAGGGACAAGTCTTTTATTAAAAAAGAAAAAAAATAAGTGTTCCCCGTTGTAATTGAGCTGCAATAGCTCCTCCTCCATGGGAGGGCTCCCGCTTTTTGCTTTGACAGTTTATTTATATGGAAGGGCGGGGCCACCTGGTGACATAAGTGCGTGGCCCATCCCCTCTGGGAGGAGCTGTGCGCACCATCTGCGCATAACGCATTATGGAGCGCTCCGCGGCAGCAAAGTCGCTGCGAACGCCCCATCATTTTCTAAATTCGACGAATGGGCGAACCCCCAATGTTCGAGTCGAACTTATGTTTGACTGAAACCGCGGACCCAACCATAATGGTAACATTTCGTTGGCTCAGCCTACAATGGTATGCATTTTGATTGTATCTTTGCTGTCTATCTCTGCATTGGAATGCCACATACAAAAACCTTGATTCCATCAGCAGCCACAACAGGTGTCGCACTCAGCAGAAAGGTCTGTGTTAAACTATGCTTTTTAAAATATTGTATGCCAAACATGTTTACAGTCTGTAATTGGTGCTTATCACTGTATTCTCTGCAAGAGCTCTTAGGTTTCCACATTTTAACCACTTCAATACTTCACTAATGTGCACTGATGAGGCTGCACCGATGGGCACTGACAGGCTGCTCTGATGAACACTGATGAGGAGGCACTGATGAGGCTGCATTGATATGCGGCACTGATGGGCATTGATTGGCACTGATGGGGCTGCACTGATAATTAGGGCACAGATGATCCATGTCCTGATTATCAGTGTAAATGTGCCCTGTCAGAATTGCAAGTTACCGCCTCTTGTTTTCTCACTTGCATTCCTCAAAGAAGCACTTAGCAATGGAAGCCTTTAAAGGATAAGTTCACCTTTCGTAACATATTCAGGGTGTAAGATGTTACAAACGGACCAGCCCCCGCACCTCCCCGATTCTCCGATCTGGACCAGCCCCCCAGCGCGCTGTCACAGTTTTAAAAAATGGTGGCCGACCGGGTCTCTGCCTGCCCAGCCACGTCACTTATCCACAGTGTCCTGTGAATGAAAAACTACAAGGTCCAGCAACCTTTGCCGCTGTCAGCTTGTTGCTTTCAATGAACTACCATGGCCTTGTGGAGCACTGGGGTAGTTTATTCTCTCTTCCTGTCAGATTGTGTCTGCTTACCCGTACGGGATGTATGGGCACAAGCTACACTGGCAGATCTGCTGGAGACCTGCATTGCACCAGCAATCTGCTGATCACTGGTGCAATGCTTTACAGGCTCCAAAAAAAAAAAAATAATAATAATAGATGCACATTTTTTACCTGCAAAAAAAATGTGCACTTATTATTTTTTTCTAAACAGTGAACTTATGCTTTAAAATCTTTCATGATAAAGTTACACAATGTTTTCCTGACCACTTTGAGCTTTGCTGTTATTGGGTGAAAATGGATATAAATATTAGTGGTGAGAATTTTGGTACAACAAGGTCAGCAAATTACTAGTTATGCCACTGCTGCATATTTATACATACATTTTCAATTATTTCAACAGGTCACTTCACTACTAGGGATGAGGTTTGAGTTTGCTGCTACCATAAGTTTGTGGCAGATCAAGCAGGTTCAAAATTTGCAATCCCAGAGAATTGTTGTTCGCCAGAATGAATCCTTTGTAATCCTTTGTAACCATGATGCATTGCCTGGCCTTTAAGGGCCATTGAGGGGTTTTCGTACAAGTTAGTCACAGCAGCCATATTGTCAATGGGCTTTACCTGTGAGGTAGGGAATGCATAAGGAGTTTTGCATAAAGTGAAATTAGTGCAGGTCTTGTAGGCACTGCCAAATCTGGAAAATTATATGTAAACCCATACCAAATGTCATGTGCAGTATCTTACAAAAGTGAGTACACTCTTTTCATGTGACAACACTGACGAAATGACACTTTGCAACAATGTAAAGTAGTGAAAGTACAGCTTATATAACAGTGTAAATTGCTGTCCCATCCAAATAACTCAACACACAGCCATTAATATCTAAACCCCCGCCACGGGGATCGCAGCACTGACAGAAGATCCCCCAGGGTAGTCAGTGACATCAAAGTCCCACACTTACCCCATTTAGGATGTGGGCCAGGCGGACAGCGAGCGGTGCCTGGCGAGTGGGAGAAAAACCCCCTCCTCCTCTGAGAAAGGCGTCCAATAGGATCGCCTGACCATTCAGCCAATCAGGAAACTGGTAACATACCGGCGCTTCCCGATTGGCTGTGAGGTAGGGAATGCATAAGGAGTTTTGCATAAAGTGAAATTAGTGCAGGTCTTGTAGGCACTGCCAAATCTGGAAAATTATATGTAAACCCATACCAAATGTCATGTGCAGTATCTTACAAAAGTGAGTACACCTCTCACATTTTTGTAAATATGTTATATCTTTTCATGTGACAACACTGACGAAATGACACTTTGCAACAATGTAAAGTAGTGAATGTACAGCTTATATAACAGTGTAAATTTGCTGTCCCATCCAAATAACTCAACACACAGCCATTAATATCTAAACCGCTGGCCACAAATGTCTAAATTGGGCACAATTAGCCATTTTACCTTCTGGGTGTCATGTGACTCATTAGTGTAACAAGGTCTGAATGGGGAGCAGGTGTGTTAAATTTGGTGTTATCGCTCTTACTCTCTAATACTGGTCACTGTAAGTTTAACATGGCACCTCATGGCAAAGAACTCTCTGAGGATCAGAAAAAAAGAATCGTTGTTCTACATAAAGATGGCCTAGGCTATAAGAAGATTGGCAAGACCCTGAAACTGAGCTGCAGCATGGTGGCCAAGACCATACAGCGGTTTAACAGGACAGGTTCCACTCAGAACAGACCTCACCATGGTCGATCAAAAAAGTTGAGTGCACGTGCTCAGCGTATATCCAGAAGTTGTCTTTGGGAAATAGATGTATGAGTGCTGCCAGCATTGCTGCAGAGGTTGAAGGGGTGGGGGTGAGCCTGTCAGTGCTCAGACCATACGCCACACCCTGCATCAAATTGGTCTGCATGGCTGACTCTTCTAAAGATGACAGTGGCGGCTGGTGACATTTTAGGATGGGGGAATGCCAGACCCCGTCCTTCCTTTTTGACCCCTCCCACTTCATATAAGCCCCACCCCTTATTAATTCCACCTATTGTGTCAGGATCACCAAATAGGGTGTATACAGCATCACCAGATAGGAGTATAGAGCATCACCAGATAGGGGTATATACAGCATCACCAGGTAGGGCATACACAGCATCACCAGATAGGGGTATACAGCATCACCAGATAGGGGTATATAAAGCATCACCAGATAGGGTATATACAGCATTACCAGATAGGGTATATACAGCATCACCAGATAGGAGTAGTATACAGCATCATCAGATAGGAGTATGCAGCAACGCCAGATAGTAGTATACAGCATCACCAGATAGGGGTATATACAGCATCACCAGACAGCAGTATACAGCATCACCAGATAGGAGTATATACAGCATCACCAGGTAGGGGTATACAGCATCACCGGGTAGGGGTATACAGCATCAGCAGATAGAGTATACAACTCCCCCCACCCCCGCCACGGGGATCGCAGCACTGACAGAAGATCCCCCAGGGTAGTCAGTGACATCAAAGTCCCACACTTACCCCATTTAGGATGTGGGCCAGGCGGACAGCGAGCGGTGCCTGGCGAGTGGGAGAAAACCCCCCCTCCTCTGAGAAAGGCGTCCAATAGGATCGCCTGACCATTCAGCCAATCAGGAAACTGGTAACATACCGGCGCTTCCCGATTGGCTGAGAGGTGATTCAGTGTTAGAAAAGCAAATATTGAGTGCGCACATGCGAAGCATCCGGAATGGCTGCTTAATCCGGAGTTCCATCTCTCCTCAGTCTGTCAGCCCCAAGCAAGGAGCGCAGCAGAGGAGGAACCCGTCCAAAGACTTCCCCAAGGACCGAGGCAGCTGCGGGGACATCTTAAGGAGCGCCAGGACCCGATTTCCGGCCCACGAGTCCCTCTCCTGGCCCGAACCGCTTATGCAAGGCCGCGGCTGGGGCCTTCAAGTCGCTTTCCCGCCGGGCATTTTTTTTTTCCTAGGAAAGAAGCCGTTCCCATCAACAGGCCCCAGAAGCTTAACGGGGCCTCCTTGTACCGCATCCAAAGGGGGGCATCCAACTAGCTAGCCCCCGCTCGTATACGTCTGCACAGGGGCCCTCGGATAGCCCTCGCTCGGCATAGGCTCCACACAAGAGGCCACGGCTTGGGCCTGGCCCTTACCTCAAACTCTGAGAAGCAGGCAACATGGGCTAGAGGTCGTAGTTACTGATCTTATGATCAAATTTGCCCCTCCCTTGCTCATAAATTGTCCCCTAGGGTACGCTCATACTCCATGCCTAAAATGAATACCCCCTCAGGACACCTATCTCAGAACCCCAAAAAGACTTTAGACTCCTCTCTTGAGTTTTATAAGCGCCTTTACTCTAAGAAGGACTCGGTTTGCCTCGAAACCTGGAGGATTTCCTTCGAAAGACCACCCTCCCTACCCTCTCTGCGGCCCACAGGGATGCTTTAGAGCCCACTTTTTCGGAGACTGAGGTCAGAGAGGTAATCAAAAACTTACGTAATGGCTCAAGAAGTTCTCTCCCTTTACCTGGTCCAGTTCTAGAATTCTCTGCAGAATGGGAAAACTATTGAAACCAACGCCAAGCCCTCGCTCGGCATAAGCTCCACACTAGAGGCCGCGGCTTGGGCCTACGCGCTGTACTTTTATTTGCTATATCCCAGATACGGAGCTGACCCACGGTCACAACAATCAGAGGGACATCACAGGGCCTCATTAAGCTGCCCTAAGAACGGAACCCACTAATATTTAAGGGCCTATATTTCAATCCGGACACTCAGGGAAGGCAGCATATACAGTCTAAATCCTCGGATTGCATCTTTCTCAGGGGGTACCCTCCAGCCTGCAGGCCTATTATTTAGACATTTTGGGGTGACACGCTGGTTGTCTGGGCCCCGAAACAAAAAAGGTGCATCGCCAGCTCTTATTTGAGGACCAACCACCAGAATCCGCTAAGGTGGCAAACACCTCCACTACATGCACTGCGATTGCCCTGGAAGAATCCATAGTTGATCCACCTTAGCCCCAGCCTCCCACGGAGACCCATCTTGGACCACCTGTGAGTACTGTGACAAACCAACTGCTATCCCCAGCTTCCATCGAATCGCTACTTGGGAGGACAATGGAGGAAATGTTGAACTCTCCTATGCTGAATTCTCCCATGCTAAACTCCCCTTCCCTTAATACCCCAATTGGCCTACTTGCTGGCTCACAAACCACCCCTTAACTGGAATTAAATTTGCTCAGCCACACAAATAACTTCTTCTATCAAGGCAGACTTGCAAAGCCTAAGGGCGCGAATGGACACTATAGAACAGGCAGTTGACAACACGATAGCCCGTGCAAACCAGAACACTGCCTGCATCCAAACCTTAAAAGATCAACTAGATTCTGCCCTAGCCAAAATTGACGACTTAGAGAATAGGAGCCGGAGGGCAAATTTCCAAATTAGAGGCCTCCCAGAGTCGGTTACCGATATTAATGGAGCGGTTACAGCATTTATTAAAAGCTTAATACTTACTAATACTTAATTGCAAACCCAAAACATGAATTAGACAGGGCTCATAGAGCTCTGCAACCACCGCGCCAAGACGGCCTGCCAAGGGACATTATCGTAAAGCCACACCATTATGGCGTTAAAGAAGAGATTATGAGAAGGTCCCGCAATGCTGAGTCCATCAGCATTCAGGGTCACCCTGTGCAGATATCCGCGGATATTTCATCGACCGCCACCCAGAAAAGGCAATCCCTCAAACCTCTTCTAACGATTCTCATCCAAAAGAATATAAAATACTGGTGGGCATTCCCATTCCGCCTGTCCTTCCAACACAAAAATAAGACTTATCACTTTACCAATCTGATGGAAGGGGAGAAGCTCTTACTCCACTTAGACTTTATTTCCCAGGAACTGCCCCCACAACAATCTGGCCACCGCCAGAGTTATTCCAAACAGCCACCCCCTGGGAGCCCCCTGAACCCGGTTTGGCAGAAACAAAAACCAAAGAGGATCCGTGACTCCATCCCACCCTGAGACAGATGGAGGGAACTCCCTATCAAAGATTTTCACCTTTTGGAATCCGCCGGAACGAACTGCCTTTCTGGACACTCCAGGGTGTACCTTGCTACCCCAGCTGGCTCTCGCTTACCTTACGGACAGAGGGCCCTTGTCTTATACTGGGAGTGCCCATTTTGAGAACTTCCCCCCTTACCTTAGGGGGACCACTTCAGGGTGACCTCCTTACTCCTAAAAGTTGACTGATCTCTTACTGGATTCAAGAACTGATGGTCCCTCCGTTACCAACTGATTGTCCCTTTTTGTTCGCTTCCCCGGCGAATTCAGGCCAGCTGGCCCCCTATGGGAGGTGGTCATGCTGGTATCCTCTCTTTCCCTTCTATGTGTATCCAAACATATCCCATGTTATGTTTATGTTTATTTTTGTTAGATGGTTACATATGGTTGATAGTTATCATTGAAGAAAGTCACTGCAGTGCATTTTATGTCTAGGATATTTTATAGACACGCTTCTCATCATGATTGGATGGACTCCCTATCCTTCAATACTTCAATACGAGGGTCTTTCCGGCCAGGGGGAGAGAATGTGCCACTCCCATTGCAGGAACCCAGAAGCACTCACTGCCCGGGTGATTCAGTCAAGGCGCTCGAATCGGAGCTGCCTACTTACAGGGCTCTGGTTTGACTTGAGCCCCGGGTAAGGGTTAGACAGGCTCTGCCCTTCCCGTGGGGTCTTCGGGACTATTTCATCCAGATGGCCCTTTCCTTCTCCATGATCTCCTTGTCTTTCCTTTCTTATCATTTCTCGTTGTCTTCTGTCTAACTAATCTCTTCTTTGTTGCAGGCTCCCCCGTGGTTTTTGAATCCCGAAATCCTGGTTCCAGAGGACTCATTCGGACTCGAGGTCTTGTTCCCAGCTGAGGAGGTAAGTCATATTACCCCAAAGGTGATGCTCATCCCTCCCTCCCATGGCTGAGGACACCCACTCTATGGCGATCTTTAAGATTGCCTCACACAACGTACAGGGGTTGAACTCCCCGAGCAAACGACATAAGGCCTTTGACTTTTATAATCATAGAGGGCATGATATTCTCTTTATCCAAGAAACGCACTTTCCAAATAGTTATGACCCACCCCATATTCATCATTAATACCCCACTTTCTACATGGCCAAGGTGGAAGCTAAGAAAAGGGGAGTAGCGATTCTTTTCAACAAAAGGGTCACCTTCATTCATAGCCAGACCATCAAAGATAAAGAGGGAAGATTTGTCCTTGTTAAAGGGCCCATCTATGGGTCCCTATACACCCTAGTATCTTATTATGCCCCCAACCATGGACAAGCTTCATTCTTCTCGTCTATGCTAAACTTCCTAGCTCCACATTTTGAAGGGAAGATCATAATGGGAGGCGACTCTAACATTATGTTCGATCAAATTAAGGACAAAACCTCCAAGGGGCCCACACAGTTCAGAAAACACCCGAAGCAGAGCCTGCGTATAGCCCGGCTATTGCACTTCATAGGCTTAATAGATACCTGGAGGGAATTGAATCCGTCTACAAGGGACTATACTCACTTCTCTGCGCCGCATGGGACACACGCCAGAATAGACCACATATTCGTCCCCACACCCTCTATTCATCTTGCCAAACGGGTGGATATCCTTGATGTCCCCTGGTAAGACCACTCCTTAGTCTTACTACATTTTGAGGGGGCTCCCCGCTCCAGCGGTCCGCAACCATGGCAACTAATTGAATCCATCCTTTCAAACCCAGTCCACTGTATGCTCCTTGAAAAGGAGCTGCGTGAATACTTTTTACTGAATAATACGGATGGGACCACCCCGGAAATTTTGTGGGGGGGCCCATAAGGAGGTTTTGAGAGGGAAGATCATTCAGTTGTCGTCTCGCCTCAAGCGGGAAAGCCAAGCAGAAATATTAAACCTTGAAAAGCAATTTCGCTTAGCCAGCAAACAGCATAAAAGAAATCCTACCGCCCTCTCCTTGTCTTCGTTGGATGCAGCCAGACTAGCTTTAAACCCAGCCCTTACCTCAAACTCTGAGAAGCAGGCAACATGGGCTAGAGGTCGTAGTTACTTATCTTACGATCAAATTGGCCTCTCCCTTGCACATAAATTGTCCCCTAGGGTACGCTCATACACCATGCCTAAAATGAATACCCCCTCAGGACACCTATCTCAGAACCCCAAAAAGATTTTAGACTTCTCTCTTGAGTTTTATAAGCGCCTTTACTCTAAGAAGGACTCAGGTTTGCCTCAAAACCTGGAGTATTTCCTTCGAAAGACCACCCTCCCTACCCTCTCTGCGGCCCACAGAGACGCTTTAGAGTCCCCTTTTTCGGAGACTGAGGTCAGAGAGGTAATCAAATACTTACGTAATGGCTCAAGAAGTTCTCTCCCCTTACCTGGTCCAGTTCTATAATTCTCTGCAGAATGGGAGACCTATTGAAACCAACGCCAACCTGGCCTTCATCGCAGTTATTCCAAAACCAGAGAAGGACCACAGTGAAATTAGCAATTATAGGTCAATATCTCTGATTAACTTGGATTTGAAAATCATGACCAAAATACTTTCGAACAGGCTGGCCAGCTTCATAGGCTCCTATGTGCATAAAGACCAGGTCGGTTTCATCCCGGGAAGGCAGGGACCGGATCAGGTCAGGAGGATATTATTTCTCTTTTGAGATCAGGTTGGGATGGCGGGACCCCCCAAGAGGACTTCCTGCTCTCCTTGGACCTGCAGAAGGCCTTTGACACCGTATCATGGTCATTCCTATTTGCGGTCATTGAAAAATGGGGCTTTGGGCCCAATTTCCTTAACACCTTGAAATCGCTATATTCCCTCCCGATGGCCAGGATCAAATTATGAGGACACTACTCTGAACCCTTGCCCATAGCAAACGGAACAAGACAGGGATGTCCACTATCCCCATTACTTTTTGCATTAGTCATTGAGATCCTGGTGATGGGGATTCGGAACAACCCAAACATACATGGAGTAAGATGCGACCCTTTTGCTCATAAGTGTGCGCTCTTTGCGGACGATGTCCTTCTATTTATAACTAACCCCCTGGTATCCACCCCTAATGTATTCAGCCTCCTTTCAGAGTTCTGGGAAGTTTCGGGTCTTCAGGTCAACATGTCCAAAACATTAGCTCTCAACATATCCACCCCACAGAGGGAAGTAGATCTTTTGAAGGAGCGCTTTTCCTTTAGCTGGAAGACCACTTCCATCCCTTATCTGGGTATCCAGCTTGCCTCCTCAATCAATCTGCTTTAGTAATATAATTATCCTACTCTATTTAGGAAACTTACTTTAGACCTGTCCCAATGGGCCCAGCACAAAATGTCCTGGCTAGGCCGAATTAAAGCTATTAAGATGACACTTCTGCCACGCATTTTCTACCTGTTCCGCTCATTACCCATCCCTGTGCTTAAAAGCCAATTAGCCAAGTTACAAGCCAGAGTAAACCGGTTTGTATGGGGGAAATCTGATCACCGCTTCTCTAAACACACCCTTTATCAAACTAAATCCAGGGGAGGCCTGGGGCTTCCTAACCTTTGGCATTATTACCAAGCTGCCCAGCTAACACAGATTTCCAATATATACACCCCAGGAGCTAAGGCCGACTGGATAAATATGGAGAGGCAATCAATCCCCAATAATACCATAGATTTTCTGATATGGAGGCCCCCCAAATCTAGACCGGCAATTATGTCGCCTACACTTTCCCATTCCATGGCTTTGTGCGATTCCCTAAGTAAAATGAACAAATTGATATCACCCTGGCTCCCCCTTTCCCATCTTTTTCACAATCCTCTTTTCTCCAGGTATGAACATAGCAGCCTTTAAGTGGTGGGTTCAGAAAGGACTGTATCGTATTGAGCACTTTTTCAATGCAAGTGGTCCCCTTCCACTTCAGCACTGTTTGAGGGAGCTCGAGATGCCTCCCGAAGAGCGGTTTCGCTACTTCCAGATTCTCCATTTTCTACATTCTATTAAGGCAACATCACCAAATCCTCTGACCGTTACAACCTATGAACAATGGTGTTCCTCAGCCAGAGACAGGAGAGGAGGCATTTCCCTAATCTATTCCTCACTCGCAGAACCGACTGAAAAAGTTTTGTTTATGCTAAGCTAGGAGTGTGACCTCAATATCGAGTGGGACATGGACACCTGGCATTCTAACCTCGAAAGATCTTGTAAAGGAGTCCACAATACAATACTTAGGGAGGCCAGCCTAAAGGTTTTGACCCGATGGTATTTGGTACCTACTCGCCTCTCTAAGTATTTTCCCCAATCATCCCCCCTCTGCTTCAGGGGGTGTGATAACTCGGGGACCATTCTCCATGTCTTTTGGACCTGTCCCAAGATACGGTCCTACTGGAATAAAATATTCCACATGATCCGCAAAGTCACAGGTGTCCCGGTCTTGCAAGACCCTGTAATAGCCCTCCTGAACCAACTGGTTCCTGACTGCAATAAAGCTTCCCGTTCTCCTATTCTCTTTATCCTCATAGGGGCTAAAATAAGTCTCATTCCACCAAGCAAAACAAAAGATTTCCTGGATCATGGCCCAAGAAAAAATTTCCCAGAAGATCATGAACACCTCGCCACAATTTGATAAAATCTGGGAACCATGGGCCCGATACACGGGGGTATCAATATTTGGTAACAGGTAGTATCTTATTTTTCTCTAATTAGTCCAGGCCCATTGAATTCTTACTACCCACGGCCCGCTCTGCCCCTGCGCAGGGAGCCCACGAGGGAGCCTGCACCCTTTTTTGCTTTTCCTCTCTTCTTTCATCCTTTTTTTTTTTTACCCTGCTCTCGTTTCTCTCGTTTTGTTAGACTGTAACATTAGTTTCTGTTTGCTTGAAATTGATTGTTATGTGTTGTTTTGCTGCCAGGGGCTGGTCTAGCACCGGACTGTGAGAGATCTTTGACCCCATGGGTGGGCTCCAACCTCTCCCAGTCTCGGATATATAGATTTAATTGGTGGAATGGGTGGATGGACCTTGCAACCCTCCCGTATTATATTCTAGCTTCTCAAATCATTACTAGTCAGAAGGTGCCTGTATTCACCTAGATTGGCCAGCTGGTCATTCGACCTGTAGCACTGCTCCACATCATAAGAACTCACCCAGCTAGGTGGTGGTAGAGTGAGGATTTCTGCGGCCCTGGTTAGGAACAGCCCTTGGTATTTAATTTGTATTAGTAAAGCATAGTTCCTGGAGGAGTGCAGAAGGGTCAGGGAGAGCGAGGTTTGGCTGACCAGGGTCACAGCTTGACCCCACTAGGGGTGGCCCGAGGCCTAGCCTGCTTCCTTAGGTTTATGAACCCCCTCACCAGTTCA
This sequence comes from Glandirana rugosa, assembly GCA_018402905.1. Taxonomy (NCBI): domain Eukaryota; kingdom Metazoa; phylum Chordata; class Amphibia; order Anura; family Ranidae; genus Glandirana; species Glandirana rugosa. The sequence goes on along the minus strand of BLSH010209096.1, from coordinate 1,022,396 downwards.
GGTCCCACCTCATGGGGTTAATGTTTGTTGGATTTTCTGTCTCTTTTATAATCTCGCTGATATTATCTTTGGTACCTTTAGTATCTTCATGATTATGTTGATATACTGTATTCTCTGTACAATTTACATTCTCAATAAATACTATTGAAATAAAGAAAAGCAAATAGTCATTTGCTTTTGTAGCACGCATGAGTGGGCTTGCGATGCCATGCTCTGCGCCATGAGCCACTCTATTTTGAAGCCTGTTAGAGCCTATAGCTCTAATCAGATTCTTCAAAAAACACTGAAGTTGCTGTAATTCATGCGGCCGGCATCCTGAAGGGGCCAGCCACATAAATAGGGGGTGGCGGCGAAGGCCATGGTCTCTTTACAGCTGGTCCCTGTCCACATGCACTACAGTAATAACAAGGTGCATGTGTCTCTTCACAAGGCATATTTCCTAAATACTGCCTGCATACTTTTTTTACCTTTTTTTTCCTACATATGTTTTTTAACCTTTTTTTTTAATGGTGACAACAGTGAAATACATTATGTCTTTGAAATATGCAATAGCAGAACAGCTTATAGTTTCCTTTAGGAGAGCCTGTGACAAGGTGATTTACAGTCAGAAGAATGTGGGAGAAAGGATGAATGTGGGAGATATATCAGTATCACCAGCTGTTATTTTTAAAGCTAGAAATTAAAATAAAAATAGACATTCCAAGTGATATTATCATGTTAAAGCTTACCTGAGATTGTAGTGGTTGGGTTACATTTAATTTGATAAACCATGCTTGTGTTCTTTGAATTGCAGTGCTGGGGAACAATTTCATACATGCCCCGCCTGGGTGCACAAATCTGTACACCCAAAAATTATTTTAAGCATCAATATCTGTCCTTAATAACTGATAAACTGATTGATAGTTTTTTTTTTCCATTTGCCAACTTTAGCTACTTTTAGCTGTGATTTGGGGTCTTTTCCGTTTTCTTAAAGTATACCTTTTAGTTTGGGATGATTATAGCAGTTGTTCATTCAAAAGCTGCACCTTACTATATCCTTTGGGAAAAAAAATGGTGTACCCAAAACAACATACCCTCACCTCAGATGCACCATGAACCCCTGGAACAATCCCATATACTCAAATCAAAAATATCAGAGCTATAACTTTTAGACATTTTTTTTTAATTGGACAACAGCAGGACAGTTGTCAGGGATCACAGCCTGTAGCCGTTCCCAGATCATCTGTGCGCGGGCGCGCAGGAGCGCTCACATATGGGTGCGCGCACGGCAGGTGCGCGCGCGTGTGCATGCCGACATTGGTGCAAAGTGGTCTATTTAAACAGCTTGAGCCAGGGAATGGGTGCTGTCCATTCTACAGTGTTCCCTGCACCTGTGTCTCCAATGATCTGCCTAGTGAGACTTCCTGTTACCAGTGACCCGGGCTGCCTTCTGATTCTGCCTGCTATCTGCCTGCACTGACTCTGGCTTGCCTACGACTTCAACCATTGCCGACCCTGCCAGTACCCAACCACCCGCCTGCCTGTCCCATCTATACTTTACTGCCAGTCTGCTACCGTCACGGCCTGCATCACTACTCTTCCGCTCGCATGAGCTCCCAGCAGACCTTTATCTGCCACCTGTGACCAAGTCCAGCCCTCGTGCCCCCCTGTGCTCTAGAACTCCCTGTTTGCTCTACCAGGGGTTCTCGAACCAGGGCTGTAAGAGAGGTAGCCCCCTGCATAAGTCAGACTCTACCATCAGGTACGTGACAGCAACGGACAGCCATGTCCAAATCTGCGCCGGGGCCCTCTCCCATGGAGGAACTGTGTGCTAACTTAGCCGGCCTGACCCAATCGGTGAAAAACCTACAGGAGGGATACATACGCTTGGAGAACCGAGTCCAGGACCTTGCCACCCCAGCACCATTTGGACCCAGTCAAGCTGCCTCCCGCACTATTGTGACCCTGCCTATGGAGCCTAATGTGCCCATGCCCGAGCCGTTTACGGGGGACTGCAGGAAGTTTCAGGCGTTTCGCAATTCCTGCGAATTGTACTTTGTGCTCCAACCCCGCACCTTTTCACTGGAAGCCACCAAAGTGGTACAATAAAGAAGAGAAAATATTGTGCTAACCCACAAGTGTTACCATAAATGAAAACTAAAGCAGCTAACACAACAAAACTTCCAACTTGTGCATGTGTACATAAACCAAAAAACGTGTAGCGCTACAGAGAACACCGCACTGATATGCAATGTTGTAATCCCAATAGTGAAACCAAAATAAAGTGGCGATAATTGAAGTTGAAATAAGTAAACAAATAAACAAATTATAAAGTTCAAATGGTATCTTTTAGTCCTGTCAGGCACCCGATACTGTGATAATGAATCTTCAATGATTGTGAAAAAAACTGCATCATGCACTGTGCACTCCCACCAAGTGAGTATAGGGTACTCTTACCAACAATAAGAGGAATATGCGCATAATGGTTATCTTTAAACGATATCCACTAGACCTCACTGTATGGTTCCGATCCCGCCGTCTGTCTGGAACTTTAAAGGGTCCACAGCCAGATCCCAGACTCCGGTACCACCGTGCAACAATATGCCTCAATAAAAAAGGGGGTCTACATAGCGTAATACTGTTACCAGTAATGAATTTATTAAAAAGTATAACACTTACATGTTAAAAGTGTCAATCGAGCAATATGGAATTCCAATGAACTAGTTGAAGCGTGGTGTACAATAGGCAGGACCACCTCACCCTAGGATGAGGATGTTTGACAAGGGTAGACAAGGAGAATTAGACTTGCAGCCTGGGGAGTGAGTTTGGTTGGCAACCAAAAATTTAAGACTATCATGTCCTTCCAAAAAATTAGGGCCAAAATATATTGGACCTCTACCAGTTAAGAGGAAAGTTAATAATGTGGCATATGAACTTGACCTTCCTCCCTCGCTTCATGTCCACCCTGTATTCCACGTGAGTCTACTTAAGCTGGTGACCCAGGATCCTTTCCTGGGGAGGAGAACGGCCCCGCCAAAACCAATCTTAGTGGACGGAGAGGAGGAGTTTGAGGTGGAAACCATCCTTGACTGCAGAACGAGAGGGGGCACTACCCAATTCCTAGTGAAATGGAAGGGAAATGGACCTGAAGAAAGCTCTTGGGGGCTAGAAAGTAATCTACACGCTGAAGAACTTGTCAAAACATTTTGGAGAAACAATCCAGCCAAGAGGGGTCATTTGGGCATCCAGAGGCTGCCCCTTGGGGGGGCAATGTCAGGGATCACAGCCTGTAGCCACTCCCGGACCATCCGTACGCGGGCGCGCATGGGAGCACACGGGTGCACGCGCAGCAGGTGCGCGCACGTGTGCACACCACCATTGGTGCAAAGAGGTCTATTTAAACAGCCTGAGCCAGGGAACGGGTGCTGTCCATTCTACAGCAGTCCCTGCACCTTTGTCCCCAGTTATCTGCCTAGTGAGACTTCCTGTTACCAATGACCCTGGCTGCCTTCTGATTATGCCTGCTATCTGCTTGCACTGACCCCGGCTGCCTACGACTTCTCTTCTGTCTGATCCCCATGTACTTCTGCTGCCTGACCATTGCTGACCCTGCCTGTGCCCGACCCTCCGCCTGCCTTACCCATCTGTACCACACCGCCAGCCTTCTACCTCTACCAGGGGTTCTCGAACCAGGACCGTAAGAGAGGTAACCCCCTGCATAAGCTAGACTTTACCATCAGGTACGTGACAACGGTAGATGGACATGACCAGGAAGAGTAAGCTAAAATGTGAGAACATAATAAAGGCAGGTATTTAGCTACACTACACATTCAAGTATATCATCTGAGACACTTAAAGTGGATGTAAACCCAAAGAAATTTGAGTTGGACACATCTATCTGTAGTGTTTTCTTATCTCTCTTCAAAGAGCTATGTCCCGTAGCTGTCTCTTCCTCCGTAGCTCTGTTATCAGCATGATAAGTTCTCACATGTTCTGGGAGACGGGACATAGAATTTACAGATGAAGGAGGTTGCTAAAAATAGATTAGCAGCCAGCTAAACAATTGTCAGACACTTCTCTGCATGTGTCGAAAGGGGGTGTGTGCCTTCCCTCCAATGAGCTTTCGCACAGTCTCTAACAGTTTCTCGCAGCATCTAGCAATCATCTCCTCCTACATAGAAATGAGGAAGTGAAAAATATAACAGAATGTGCATTTTCTAAACAGTATTTCAAGCTGAAGACAGCATATAGAGTTGTCCTCATAAGTTTATATACCCTGGCAGAATTTATGATTTCTTGGCCATTTTTCAGAGAATATGAATTATAACACAAAAACATTTCTTTCACTCATGGTTAGTGTTTGGCTGAAGCCATTTATTATCAATCAACCGTGTTTACACTTTTTAATCAGAATGACAACAGAAACTACCCAAATGACCCTGATCAAAAGTTTGCATACCCTGGTGATTTTGGCCTGATAACATGCACACAAGTTGATACAAATGGGTTTGAATGGCTGTTAAAGGTAAACATCCTCACCTGTGATCTGTTTGCTTGTAAATTGTGTGTGTGTATAAAAATGTCAATGAGTTTCTGGACTCCTGACAGACCCTTTGCATCTTTCATCCAGTGCTGCACTGACATTTCTGGATTCTGAGTCATGGGGAAAGCAAAATAATTTTCAAAGGATCTGTGGGAAAAGGTAGTTGAACTGTATAAAACAGGAAAGGGATATAAAAAGATGTTCAAGAAATTTAGAATGTCAATCAGCAGTGTTCAAACTCTAATCAAGAAGTGGAAAATGAGGGGTTCTGTTGAAACCAAACCACGGCCAGGTAGACCTACTAAAATTTCAGCCACAACTGCCAGGAAAATTGTTCGGGATGCAAAGAAAAACCCACAAATAACTTCAGGTGAAATATAGGACTCTCTGAAAACATGTGGTGTGGCTGTTTCAAGATGCACAATAAGGAAGCACATGGTCAAGTCGCCAGAAGAAAGCCATTTGGAGTGATGAGATCAAAATTTAGCTTTTTTTTTTTTTTTTTTTTATGTTTAAATCTTTATTTGAAATTATAAAGAGTGATACAAAACAGAGCCGCTGGGCATTCCCTGGCTCGAAAGGATACAGGTATACCATATGAGCATGCTGGTAGCAAGGGTCTAAACACAGTTTAGGTTGGTATTTAACCAAAGAAGTGAAAACAATGCCGGGATAATACTTGATATAACACACATAAGGGTCAGAGAGGTTATGCATCCTTATTGAGAATACTTGGTAATGAGTAAATACAATAATGTAGGAAGGAGTACCGTGCGCCCAATACCCCATTATCTTGTTTGCTCTCAATTACCTTGGTGGAGGCTCGTCTCCCCTAGGTGCCCCAATGGTACCATGCTGTCACCACGGGGAGAAGATCCGCCTATGAGAGTTTTCTTAGACCAGATCTAAGCTTTATCCGTCAGCAATATTTGGGATTGAGGGTTGAGTATGACCCGTAGAATCGTGTGTGTTGGTGCAGGGGTAGGGGTGGAGTAGGGGGTATGTTACAAGGGGAAGGGTGGGGGGGAGGGGAGTTGGGAAGTGTAATGGACTTACATGCGTTCGTGGTGTGCGCAGATCTATTGTAGATTCCTCTCATTGGCCCAGTAGTGCCAAGGAGCCCATTTGTTTTCTGTTTTGGCGCTATGATAATTGACAGATGCTATGATTTTCTCATAGTGGTAATGCGTTTGCATTTGTGCGATTATGGAATTACTTTGGGCAGGATCCTGTTTTTTCCATTTGCTGGTGATTGAGTGTCTAGCTATCATTAGGAGATGTGATATTATTAATCTATATTTTGGAGGAATGGTATCGATATTTAAATTTAATAAGGCTAGATCTGCGGAGGGTGGGACCCTAGTTTTAGAGATTTGTGTGATTATGGTGAAAGTATCTTCCCAGAATTTCTTCAGTTTGGGGCATTCCCATAGAATGTGAAAGAGGGAGCTGTTTGAACCACATAATCTCCAGCATGTTGGGGATGATTTTTTGTCAAACTTTGCAAGCTTGACCGGAGTCAAGTATCTCCTTTGAAATATGTTTTGTGTTGTTTCCCATAAAGCAACACAACTAGTGGCTGAATAAGTATATTTGAATGCATGTAGCCACTTTGTTGTTGGAATGTGGGTGTTTAGGTCTTGGGCCCCAAGAGTGAAGGAAAGTGAGTGTTCCAATTGTCTTTTTTCTTGCAAGGTGTTATATATTTGGGAGATTCCACTTGATGTCGTTCGGACTTGTGTGAGGTATTTTAATATTTTGGTTGGGATTCTAGCTCTTAATTGTGGGTTAGTTTTAAGACTATTGGCAATTTGTAGGTAAGTGAAGTGTGGGTTCCCTTGTAATTTCAGTTCATCTTTGAGGAGTTGGTAGGGTTTGATGTTATCTGCCAGGAAAAGGTCTGGTATGCTTGTGAGGTCCTGGTCTCGTGTTTGGGGAAGGTACAGTGAAGGTGTTACTTCTTTTAGAGCGCTAATGTTAAGGTTGATGTCTGACGTCGGAGTGTTTACCCATCTGTGGCTTGTGATTTTAAGCCATGCCTTAATAGTAGCTACAGTTGGGAGTGAGGTTGACCTGTGTGTTTTGATCGATGGTAACCGATTGCACAGCTAATTTTTTAAGTGATGGTTGGGGGTGTTGTGGGCCTCAATTTCGCCCCATCTCGTGGTAGGATTAGGGAGAAACCATTCTTTGGCTTGGGATAAAATAGCTGCCCAATAGTAGTCTGATATGTCTACTAGTCCCGAGCCTCCAGCTAGTCTATGTTTAGTAAGTTTATGAAATGCCACTCTGGGTTTTTTCCCGGCCCATACGAAGTTATTGATTGAAGTTTTTAGCTGTTTCAAGTAGTACTTGGGGATTGGGATGGGTATGGATCGAAATAGGTACAGGAGTTGCGGTAGAGTTATCATTTTAAAGCTAGCCAATCTTCCTGACCATGAGAATTCATGTTTACTTAGGTTTGTCAGTGATTTTGTGACTTTTTCTTTGTAGGGGATGACATTTTCTTTAAAGAGGTCTGCGGGTCTTTTGGTTAGTATTATGCCAAGGTAATTTAATCCTTTTTCTGCCCATTGGAAGGGAAAGTGTGTGCTTATTAGGTTTCTGGAGATAGCATCCAGGCCTAGTTCGAGCATGAAGGATTTAGAGGAGTTAGCCTTATAGTAAGAAACTTCTCCAAATTCTTGCAGGATTTTATGGGTTTCGGATAGTGAGGAGTATGGGTTGGAAAGTATGAGGATGATATCATCTGCGAATAGACTAATTTTATGTTCGTATTTGCCAATTCGTATACCAGATATATTTTTTGAGTCTCGAATTAATTCCGCTAGTGGTTCTATGGAGAGGCTGAATATTAGTGGGGAGAGGGGGCAACCCTGGCGTGTACCGTTCGTGATGGAAAATGGTTGGGATAGCATTTCATCTATGAAAACCCTTGCTGACGGAAAAGTATAGAGTGCCATAATACTATCCAGGATTTTCTTTTTGAAGCCAAATCTGGTCAAAACTTCCTTCATATACCCCCAATGGATTTGGTCGAACGCCTTCTCTGCATCCAGAGAGAGGAGCAGAGAAGGCGTTCTTGTGGCATTTGCTTTGTGTATTAGGTTTATCAGTCTTCTGGTAGCATCCGTGGACTGTCTGCCTTTTACGAAACCTGTTTGGTCCATGTTAATCAGGTTAGGTAGGAATTTGGCTATTCTGTTAGCTAATAATTTGGCAAAAAGCTTAATGTCCGAATTTAAGAGAGAAATTGGCCTAAAATTCTGGGGGGTATCCGGAGTTTTCCCTGGTTTCGGGAGTGCAATGATCACAGCTGATAACATTTCAGGGGGAAAACAAGAGGAGGAGGCAGCGTCGTTGAATACTTTACAAAGATGGGGGCTTAGTATGGTGGAATACTTTTTATAATAGTCCCCAGGTAGGCCGTCTGGGCCTGGGGCTTTGTTAGGGGTGATGTTATTTATTGCTTGCTCAATTTCTTGGACAGTAAATGGGGAATTTAGTTCTTCTAGTTGGGAAGTTGATAGAGTGGGTAGGTTAACTTTATCTAAGAATTTGCTTATTTGTCTTTGGTCAGGCTGGGGGGTATTGGGGTCTAGTTTAATGTTATACAGGGAACTGTAATAATTGCTAAATGCGTTGGCTATTTCTTGTGGGTTGACTCGTTTTTGTTTGGTTCTGTGGTGGAACAAATGACGGATGCGGTTTTTGGTCCTTTGGCCTCTGATTTTATTTGCCATGGTTTTCCCTGCCTTATTCGATGTTGCATACATGGTGGCTTTTAGTTTACGATATGAGTTCTCATGGGCTTCTAGTAATAAGTTCCTTAATTCTTGGCATTTGGCAATGAGTTGTGAGTTCAGGTCTGGGGAAGGGGCTAGCTTGTTTTGGTTATCTAGTTGGGAAATGTTTTTTGTTATGTCATCTAGATGCTGCGTCCTCCTTTTTCTGGCTCTACTGTTCTGTTGGAGCATGATGCCTCTAATATGGGCCTTATGCGCCAGCCACAGTGTAGCTGATGATGATACTGAACCTTCATTTAAGTGGAAATATTCCTCTAGTTGGTTTCTAATGTGATCAGAGTAGGGTGAAGTTTGTACGATGTATGGGTTTGCCCTCCACAATCTGGTTGAATTTCGGTTGGGGTTTGTTAGAAGTTGGATTTTTACAGGGGCATGGTCTGACCATGTAATTGTACCTATATCTGCCGTGGGGATTTTTTGGAGGGACCATTTGTCTACTAGGAAATAATCAATTCTTGAATAAGAGTTGAATAAGAGTTGTGTGGGGGGGAATGGAATGTATAATCTCTCTCAGTTGTGTGCAGGCATCGCCACACATCGTGCAAACCATTATATTTCATAAAATCTAGCATAGGCGAATTTTTTCTTGAGGTGGAGTTGGATGAGTCCATAGCTTGATCAGGCACAATGTTAAAGTCCCCACATAGAATCAGGGAACCTCTTTTGAGGTTAATTATCTTCTTCATCAGATTATTTAGGAATCTGATTTGATGCGTGTTTGGCGCATAAATGCAAACTATCGTGTACATGGCTGAGTTAATAGTCCCTTGCAGTACAATGTATCTGCCTCTAGAATCCGTTATGTGGTTCAGGTAATTGAAGCTGACCTTTCTGCTTATTGCAATCATAACTCCTCGTTTCTTGGAAGTTTGGTCTGAGGACCAATATATATGAGGGAAATTGATGTTGCGGCATAGGTTAGTGTCTCTTGCGATGAGGTGCGTCTCTTGGGTGCAGACAATGTCACTATTATTCTGCTTGGCCAATCTCCATAAGGAACCTCGCTTGGTGGTGTGGTTGAGCCCTTTTACGTTTATAGTGAGAAAGTTAATCGCCATAGTGTGGGTTAACGTGTAAGCTAGATTTACTCACGTGGACCAGAGAGTATGGGCTGATGTTGGTCAAGTTGATTTTCTTGTCAATCTTGGTAGGAGGTTGAGGTATTGCTAGGCTTGTGCGGTCACCAGCTGCATAACGGTTCTTCCCATGCATTTGGAGGAAACATAAAGGGGATGAGAGAAGGGTAGGAAAGAAAAACAAACAGAGCTGAAAGTGTAACTCTTGAACATTAACCATAATTTCGCAGCTAGGAAACAATGTGCTGCGACTATAGTAACGGGGGGAAACAGTTCTTTCACTGAGGAGGGAGGCAGGGGTGAGGGCTGCACCCCAAGACTTTTGTAGCTCGTGGCTGTTAATCGCTCCAGTTAAGGTTTCTACCTCTGTTTCCTGTTTTGGTGGTGCCCCACTGTTGGTGCATGCGTTGGGGTTTAGGACCGGGATCTTGTTGTGGGGGAATCACAGGGATAATGTTCCATCTTTTCAATAGGGAGAGGCCTTCCTCTAATGATGAGACAAGGTGTGTACCGTTATGTTCTATGAGGATTTTTGATGGGTGTTTCCATTTGTATGGAATATTATTATTCCTTAGGGTCTTGGTGATGTTATTGAGCTGTTTCCTTTGGTCTAGTGTATATTTGGACAGGTCTGCGAACAGCTGTATATTGCCGTATGGATCAGGGAGTTTCCCTAGTGTGCGGGCTTTTTTAGCACCTGCTCTTTTGTAGTGTAAAAATGCATACGCAGCAGGATATCTCTGGGTATGTCTGCTGACAAGAAGGAGGGCTTCGGCAGCCTATGGATGCGATCTATTATTAATTGTATGGGCGTTAGGTCAGGAACCAATGATAAAAACAGGTCTTCTGTGAACTTAGTGAGGTCTTGTTGTGCTACTGATTCAGGGACCCCTCTTAGCTTTATGTTCTGTCTGCGGGAGCGGTCCTCTAAGTCAGCCAGTTTAGATCTCATCCAAAGCCTGTCTTCCTCCCCTTCCTCCTGCTGGTCTATCATGGCGTTCACAGTAGATGAAATGTCTGTAACTGCCCGTTCCACCTGATCCACTCTATCGCCTAAAGAGTTCAATTCTTTAGTAAATTTGTGGGACATGTAGTTGATCTCCTCATGTAGAGAGCGGTGGAGAGTCATTAACATCTCCTTTATTTGGGTGTCTAGCACTGGCTGGTCTGTGGTGGGGAAGGCCGCAATGGGGGAAGTGTGGGCTCTGATCTGATGTAGTGCTGTAAACGAGTCACTTACCCCCTGGGATGTGTCTTCAGCATCCAGCCTCATCCGAGTCTTGGCAGAGCTGGAGCATGGAGGGCTAGGAGGGAGAGAGGCATGCTGAGGATCGGTGCCGTTTCCAGCTTCTTTCTCGTCAGGAAGATCCGAGTAGTGGTTCCTCTGTGCCGTGCGGCTGCGTTCGTCGGCGCCATTTTGATTGCCTTCCGGCCGAAGAAAATATGCCGTCAGTTTCTTGGGTTTACTGTCTCCCTGCCTTTTTCTTGACATGGCGGGGCTGTAGCAGAGATCTCCCGGGTGTCGGACAGGAACAAGTCTTGATGGATCTTATGCCTTGTCGCTGGGAATCGTCGCTTTGGGTCTCACGGGCACCGGAGCGAGCCTCTCACACTACCATCCGCCTTGCACGCCAGCCACGCCCCCAAAATTTAGCTTTTTGACCACAACCATAAACGCTACATTTGGAGAGGAGTCAACAAGGCCTATGATGAATGGTACACGATTCCTACTGTGAGGTGGATCGCTGATGTTTTGGGGATGTGTGAGCTACAAAGGCACAGGAAATGTGGTCAAAATTAATGGCCAGATGAATGCAGCAAGTTATCAAAAAGTACTGGAGGAACATGTGCATTCATCAGCCAGGAAGCTGCACATGGGACGTACTTGGACATTCCAACATGACAATGATCCAAAACGTAAGGCCAAGTCGACCTGTCACTGGCTACAACAGAATAAAGTGAAGGTTCTGGAGTGGCCATCTCAGTCTCCTGACCTCAATATCATTGAGCCACTCTGGGGAGATCTCAAACGTGCAGTTCGTGCAAGACAGCCCAAGAATTTCCAGGAACTGGAGGCTTTTTGCCAAGAGGAATGGGCAGCTTTACCATCTGAGAAGATAAAGAGCTTCATCCACAAATACCACAAAAGACTTCAAGCTGTCATTGATGTTAAAGGGGCAATACATGGTATTAGGAACTGGGGTATGTAAACTTCTGATCAGGGTCATTTGGGTAGTTTCTGTTGTCATTATGATTTAAAAAGAGTGAACACAATTGATTAAAAAAAAAATGGCTTCAGCCAAACACTAGCCATGAGTGAAAGAAAAGTTTGGCAAAGAAATCATAAATTCTGCTAGGGTATGTAAATTAAGAGCACAACTGTATATATGTAAGACTTATATAGGGAGATTTTTTTCATCCCTGTGTATCATCTGAGGTTGTTCACGTCACTGGGTATATGGAGGGTTTACATCCACTTTAAGAAAATATGGTTAGTAGCAGGGCAATTTTATAAATGGAATGAAAATGGAATAGGTTTAAAACACAAGGCGGCTGTTTGTTTTTTTCTCCTAAAAGTAAAAGCGTACAGTCTCAGAGACGCTTGAGAAAAAAATGACCAGCAGTCAGTAACAGTTCAAACAGCAGAAACAGAAAGAATAAGAGGGAAATGTTTTTAGTTTCACGTAGTTAAATTGATATAAATGAAATATACTTTTATTATTGACTGGTGTTGAGCGAACCCGGACTGTAACATTCGGGTCCGTACCGAACTTTGGGGTGTCCGGGACCCGGACCCGAACACGGACGTTTCAAAAAACGTTCGGGTTCGGGTTCTGGGTTCTGGTAGTTGATCACGCATGTTGAATAGCTGCAGGGCAGCCAATCAACAAGCGCTTCACTGGTTTGCCCTTAGAAGCCATCACAGCCATGCCTACTAATGGCATGGCTGTGATTGGCCAGTGCATCATGTGACCCAGCCTCTATATGAGGCTGGAGTCACAGTGCTGCATGTCATATGCTCTTGGGTTAGTGTAGGGCAGTGGTTCTCAACTCCGGTCCTCGGGCCCCCCAACAGGCCAGATTTTAAGTATTACCTTGGGGAGATGCAGACTAGAATACTGCAATCACTGAGCAGTAAAATTCTATCACCTGTGATGTATTTCAGTTATCCTGCAAACCTGGCCTGTTGGGGGGGCCCGAGTTGAGAACCACTGGTGTAGGGAGAGGATGATTTTTTTTTTACGACGTTTTTGTGAGGGACAGATTGCAGACATTTTAACATCTGATCCTGCATCCTGAGATTACTACTACTGTTGCTCTGAGGGACAGATTGCAGAAATTTGAGATTTCACATACTGCTGCTTTGAGTGACAGATTGCAGATCAAACTCTGCATAACACAACGATCGCTACGATCGTACACAATGATCAGATTGTGGGATTGTACACAACGATCAGATTGTGGGAGTAATTTGAGATTTCACATACTGCTGCTTTGAGCGATCTGACTGCACTAGGTAGAGGCTTCTGCTTAGAGGGACAGATTATTGTTCAAAAATCATCTCCTAGTTCTAAAGGGAGAGGTTCTAGCTGCAGCTGTAAGTGACACATTATTGTTCAAAAATCATCTCCTAGTTTATTTGATATTAATTTATTTTCCCTATCCCCATTTTTTTGTAGGGCACTTGCCCCATTCTTACCCCCATTTTACTTCCTTTTGCAGCCCTCTAGCACTTGCCAGGACTTTGTTACAGCCATTTTTGTGCCTAAAAGTTCGGGTCCTCATTGACTTCAATGGGGTTTGGGGTCCGGGATAACATTCGGGCAACGTTCGGTGCCGAACCCGGATTTTTTCCCAAAGTTCGTTTGGACCCGCAGAACCGGAACGTCCAGGTGTTCGCTCAACTCTATTATTGACATCTGCAATGTGTGCTTGGTAGTCCTCTGTGATCCAGACCCAATGATTCGTCTTAATAAAAGTAAACTTCCCAGTCACATAATCTCCCACTTCACTAAAGGCCTTCACTGACATGACACCTGATTACATATTGGGCCACCTCCTGCCAGTGGTACATCCCCATCTTACAGTAGTCCATTTTTTATTTACAGCCTTGCCATCCCTGCCCATGTTTGCTTGACAAGGGGCAGCCTTACAAGGAAAAAAAATAATGGAAAAAAAAAACAAAAAAACAACACTGAGTGTTGGTACATAGAAATATGTTAATGTGGGACCACCCAGGCCATGAACTAGAAGAAGCAATTTGTTTTCACCAGCTAGTAGGGAAGCAGTTGAAGTGGCCAAACATGCATTCAGGTGCTGGTTGTGAGGATGGTTTGGGGACATGCTTTTTTCTTTACTCCAGAAACGGGGGAAGGAACGCCTGACATGGGAAGGCTGTTGCTGGCGATAGTGGGGTGGGGGTTGGAAAGTGCTGCTTTGAGTTTGTAGGCTTTACTTCTGGGAGAGACAGGCAGCCTATTACTGCAGAATTGTATGCTAAATTTTTGCTGCTGCCTGTTCTTGGAGAAAGACTTACAGGAAAAGACTAATGAGGATTGAAAGGGCATTGAAATTACTCTCCCACTAAATGTGGTGGACCCACAAAATCCAATGAGGTCCCACTTGCCGCCTTTTTCCCAGCTGCCAGTATTTTTACCCAACATTGCCATTCATACCCATCTATACTTGACTTGTTACTTAACAAAAAAAGTATGATTTTTTTTTTTAAGTGAAAATACATTTTAAAAAATATGATGGCAGGTAGAAAACTATTATTATTGGATAGCCTAGGCCATCAACTAATGTAAGGGGACTGTTTTCACCAGTTCTTTACCATGTATGATTCAATGGTACTATTCTATTTGCTTATCCCAGCATGATATGCCATGCAACAGACTACAATTGTAAATTGATGTCTCCTCTTGTTTGAAGCCTGCCTGTCATTTTTCTTATATTGCAGCCTAAGAAAGCAGTTTACATACTTTCCAGCCACTAAACAATATTTATATTTCAAGATTAAACTTGGCTGGTCTCTAGCTCTTATATTGTGGCCTGACCAAGATGCTTACATACTGTTCAGACACTAAACAATGTTTGTGATTATTTTCTCTCAGATAAAATACTCTCATTTCTATTCTAAATACCTGATGTCTATATTTGGAATCTTTTTGGAATGGTTGGAGATGTTTAGGGGTTCAGAGAAAGTGAAATATTGTTTTAGATTGTTTTTGTGCATTATGTTTTGATATTTTATCAAACTTTTACGATAAAGCAGTATAGTATCATGAAAAATGAAGCTCACAAACCTTTATTAAATTGGCCTGCTAGTGGCCAAATTGTATGAAGTTGAGGGTTTTAGTTTTTTTTTAAAGTGTAAACTTTTCTACAGCTTTTAGATCAGTTGTGGCTGCTACTTTCATCTGTTAAATCAGGCCTATTACTGAGTGGCATCTCATAAACTGCCTAAAAAATCTTTTTTCAAGTTGAAATGAATGCACTTGAGGTGCTACTGCTATATTGAATCCAAGTTAAAAATAAAAGTTGAAAAATCAAATACATGTTCAAATTATGTGATGCCAGAGCACAGTCAGTAGAATCAACAGCAGACAACATCACTCCAAACATTCACTCCTTCTTAGTCCTCCGACATACAGTATGTCCACCCCAGAGTGTGTCCCCACAACAATGTGTCAAAGAGAGTGAAAAAGGCCACACTGGTGACATCGCAGTGCTTAAAAAAATGTTATTCTGCTAACACAGATCAACAGCATGACACCCCGCCTGTTATCCACCTACTGCAATGCGTTTCACCCAAAGGGGCCTAATCATGGAGAAATTTCTCTCACCTGCTGTGTAAAATAATACTGTTCCATAACAGCATACAGCTTAAAGGCATCGCCCAAGAATGCAATTTAAATGATTAAAAGTAATTTTCCCATGTTTCCCTCAATTTCACAAAAAGGACCCATTTCCTGCTGTATGGTATATTAAAAAATTGTATTGATTTTTAAATGATCCCTATGGCAGTGCCCAGCTACCCATGCCCTTTTTGATGGTAGTTAGCCTTGAAAACAACAGCATTTAGTACCAAGATTCACCCTCTAACAAAATTGGGATTCACTGCTAAGTTCAGATTTTGCATATTTTAAACAGGATACAACAAACTCCCCTCCCCGTGAAACAAACCCAGGCAGATTCACCCATCCTTACTCACTACCACACATAGGAATACCTAAGTATAATAGTAATCATGCAATGTAAAAAAGGAACATTTTGTAAAAGGTTGGTAACCCAAGAAGTCATGTAAAATTATATTTTACATTAGCAGTGGTGAATGTACAATACAAAACTGGACAATATAAGCATAATGCTATAGATCTATAGTATCATCTTATTTCCAAGCAGTTTTGGCTTCTTCCTTTGCCTGTAAGCTCTTTTTTTCACTGCACAACAGGTTGCCATGACAACTTATATTTCAATTTCTATAAATCTCTATTTATAGAACCCAGGGTACACCATAGACAAGATAAAAAGAAAGCTAAATAGGACACACAATCTCCACCATTAAACAGCAAGTAAGCAATCAATAGTTAAAAACAAATAAAGCAACTACCAAAAATAATGTAAAAAATGCCATCCATTTTTAAGAGTGTGGATGAATGAACACAACCGAATCCAATTATAAGGCTAAGGCAATTAGCAAGTGTTATCTTTTGCAGATAGTTTCATATGAAGATACACTTTAATGAAATATGCATTACTGGAGTGCACACACATATGCCAGGATGTATGAGACTAGAAACAGCACAGAATAATGGCTTTCAGATCAACAAACAAGTCTGTGGGATGAACTGTAGCTTAATTCATGCACTGAATTTACTTAAAATGTTATCATAATTGGTAATGTAATTATACATTCCACTAATGTGAATATTGTGGTATCCTAAAACCATCAATGTGCTAAAATGCTAATTTCTTTGCATTGCCTTTAAACCTCAAGTTTACAGTTTGCTGACATTAAAAGAAAAGGTCAATCATGTTTTTTTGTAATGTGACTACTAAGAAAAAAACCCAATCACAAGTAAGAGAGCCCTGAGGCAAAGTAGAAACACTAATCAAAATGCAAGCTAGTTATTTTTAACCTTTTGCAACCTTTCATCATAGTGGTGGCAGAGGTCATACTAAATATACTGTACTGAGATCAGCCTGGCACAGCATACCTCCTCTTCTCCCTTCAAATGAAGTCAAAGAGACACTTGAGATTTAAGATGTAGTTTTAAGATATTTGTAGCAATGCACTTGAACGGTCTCAACAGTCTCAGACAAATTGCCTTAAAATACCAATTTCTAGACACAGCCACTAACCATAAATTGCTAAATCTACAAATAATTATTTATAGGGTATTTAATGTGCAACCCAAAGGCACTGCAAGCATAATTTTAGCTAATGCAATTATCACTCAAGTTTGCATGCTGATTAGAACCTGACTCCTTAAAAACTGACAAAAGCAAAATCGCATGAGATGCTTAATGCTATTTATAAAGAATCGGATTTTGTGCATTTTAAGTAAGAACATGCTCAAAACTCTTCTCCAGGCAAACTGCTAAGCATACCATTGAAATACATAGTTTATGGTTGCTAGTTTACCTGCAGGAGTATTTGTTTTTCCGTTTATCCAGTCCTGAAATATACCCAGCAGATTGCATAGCTATGTTGGTGTATTAACTATTTCCTACTGAAATGAAATCATACAGCCTGTTCACCTCTCTGTCTCAAATCTGTAAGTAGACCGTGAAGACATGCAACAACCCAGTAGAGAGTCATCATGTTCAGCTTTAAAATTCATCTCTGAGAATCAAATATGGAACTGACACGAATGGCTTAAACTTTAAGACACAGGCTCCAGAGCTGTCATCCAGAATCTGGCTTACTGTCTAATCACTAACATTAAACAAGCGTCCAAAATAGAGTTCAGACTCTATAGATATCCCAGGCTGTATTATTGTTACAGGTCAGGAACTCAACAGGTAGTAAAGCCAGGGTGGCAGCCCAAAACCTAAACTCTTTAAAAAAAGAAAAACAAGAAAAACAGACAGCAAAGACAGTCCCTATATGTCTATATGCATAGTTCAATTTATGCTGAATGGCACACAGAAGTACTTAATAAAGCATCCAATCTTGAATCTATTGCAGTCTGTGAATGGACATGTTTCTCCCTGCAGTGATAATACCAGGCAATAACCCTACAACTTTTGAGGTCTACTTCGAAAAATTCAAAACACTAACCGAATGCTGTCAGCCCTGAGCTCATCCTTACCACTAGTTCCCTATGAAGGTGATGATATGAGTTTGTGGGAAGTATATTGTGCAACTTACCTCCCCTTTCTGAGAGAATTTGTAAAAGGGTCCATTGGACCCATTACTTGTTTAGCCCGCAAGTTAAAGTAAAAAAAAAAGTATACTGCTATTTTCAAAATACAAAATCCTCTCTCGAGCGTCACTTTTTAATTAGGAGCTACAAGATAAATTCCAAGGGTCTTCTGTTGCCCCTTTTCCATGCTTAGTTTTCTCTTCACTAATAAAGCTTTTCTTGGACTTAAAGTTGTGAATTGTATATCTTTATTTTAGAGCTGCCAGTCTGACTCTCATAGAGATTCATTAATGTAACTAGAGCTTACCAATTTGGAGGATTCCTAACCTTTAGTTCTCAGCTATAGCACCTTATAAAAACTCCCTTACTGGCCTCTAATCATAGCAATATTGAATTAATCAGAAATATAAAAATGAGCATGAGAGCTTATTTTGAGTGCATACCATAGCACAACATTTTTTTATTGATGCATGAAGACATTTTTCAACATGGATTTGAGCAAGAACTCTCCCTTAAAGCCATACACAATGTAGCGTCTGCTATCACTGCAGCACCTGTATTTTTAATATAAAGGCAGCAAAGGGCAAAAAAGATCACTCTCTGCAGTCTATGAGTAAAAACGGAATGCTCATTCACCAGTGTTTTGCAGCCTCTATGGAAAATAGCATGCTTGATACATAGGGGTTTATTTTCTAAAGGCAAATAAGCTGTTTGCTTTGCAAATAATTTTTTTCAAAGCTTACTTTCTATAAACTTCAATTATAGTTTCATAGTTGGTAAGGTTGAATAAAGACATCAGTCCAGCCAGTTCAACTGGTGTGGGTGTATGAGTATGAATGTATTTATTTCTCTACCAATCCCCATATCCCTGTATACCGTGTTTGCTAAGATTCCCATCTAAGAACTTTTTTAACTTATCCACACTCTCTGCTGACACCACCAATTGTATAAGAGCCTTCCACATCCATACCTCTCTAACAGTAAAGAATGCCCTACGCATTTTGTAATTACACAATGCCCAATTTCAATGAATGACCCTGTGTTTTGCTAGCTGCAGCTTAGAATTGCATTCTACTGATGAGTCTCTGATCTTCTAGGACCTTCAGATCCTCTTCCATACTCAAGTCCACAAGAGGTTCTCGTCCTAGAGTGGAAACCTGCATTCATATTTTTAGTCCTTATGTGCATTGCTTTACATGTATTAATATTACACTTCTTTTGCCTTTCATAAGGTTGCCATATCCTGTTGTGAGATCATTACCCTGCTTAGGTTTGTATCATCAGCAAAAACTGAGATTGAACTATTTATTACATCCTCTATATCATTTATGTACAAGTTAAACAGAATTGGTCCCAGGACAGAGCCTTGTAGTAACCCACTTACAACTCCAGTCCATTCAAAAGATATGCCATTTATCACCACCCTTGGTGTTCCTGTAATTCGTTTTCTATCCAGGTACACACACTATTGTCAATGTCAAGAAACCTCAATTTGTAAAGTAGGCATTTATGGGGTACTGTATCAAATGCTTTGGCAAAGTCCAGATACACCGCCTTCCTCTATCCAGATTATGGCTTACCTTCTCATAGAATTTTGGTTTGGCAAGAATGATCCTTCAAAAATCCATGCTGGTTAATACTAATGATAGTATTTCCACCAGCAAATTCCTGGATATAATCCCTTATCATCCTCTCCAATTTTTTACATAATATTTATGTTGAACTAACTAGTCTGTAATCTCCAAGTACAGTATCTCACAGAAGTGAGTACACCCCTCACATTTTTGTAAATATTTTATTATATCTTTTCATGTGACAACACTGAAGAAATGAGAAGAATTTTTGCTCTACATAAAGATGGCCTAGGCTATAAGAAGATTGCCAAGACCCTGAAACTGAGTTGCAGCACGGTGGCCAAGACCATACAGCGGTTTAACAGGACAGGTTCCATTAACAGGTCTCACCATGGTCGACCAATGAAGTTGAGTGCACATGCTCAGCGTCATATCCAAAGGTTGTCTTTGGGAAATAGAGGCATGAGTGCTGCCAGTATTACTTCAGAGGTTGAAGGGGTGGGGGCTCAGCCTGTCAGTGCTTAGACCATGCGCTGCACACTGCATCAAATAGGTCTGCATTACTGTCATCCCAGAAGGAAGCCTCTTCTAAAGATGATGCACAAGAAAGCCCACAAACAGTTTGCTGAAGACAAGCAGACTAAGGGCATGGATTACTAGAACCATGTTCTGTGGTCTGATGAGACCAAGATAAACTTATTTGGTTCAGATGGTGTCAAGCATGTGTGGCGGCAACCAGGTGAGGAGTACAAAGACAAGTGTGTCTTGCCTACAGTCAAGCATGGTGATGGGAGTGTCATGGTCTGGGGCTGCATGAATGCTGCTGGCACTGGAGAGCTACAGTTCAATAAGAGAACCATGAATGCCAACATGTACTGTGACATACTGAAGCAGTGCACGATCCCCTCTCTTCAGAGACTGGGCCACAGGGTAGTATTCCATCATAACGACCCCAAACACACCTCTAAGATGACTATTGCCTTGCTAAAGAAGCTGAGGGTAAAGGTGATGGACTGGCCAAGCATGTCTCCAGACCTAAACCTTATTGAGCATCTGTGGGGCATCCTCAAACAGGAGGTGGAGGAGTGCAAGGTCTCTAACATCCACCAGCTCCATGATGTCTTTATGGAGAAGTGGAAGAGGACTCCAGTGGCAACCTGTGAAGCTCTGGTGAACTCCGTGCCCAAGAGATTGCAGTGCTGGAAAATAATGGTGGCCACACAAAATATTGACACTTTGGGCCTAATTTGGACATTTTCACTTAGGGGTGTACTCACTTTTGTTGTCAGCAGTTTAGACATTAATGGCTGTGTGTTGAGTTATTTTGAGGGGACAGCAAATGTACACTGTTATACGAGCTGTACACTCGCTACTTTACATTGTAGCAAAGTGTCATTTTGTCAGTGTTGTCACACGAAAAGATATAATAAAATATTTACAAAGTCCATGCCCAAGAGGATTAAGGTAGTGCTGGAAAATAACGGTGGCCACACAAAATATTGACACTTTGGTCCCAATTTGGACATTTTTAATTAGGGGTGTACTCACTTTTGTTGCCAGCGGTTTAGACATCAATGGCTGTGTGTTGAGTTTTTTTGAGGAGACAGCAAATTTACACTGTTATACAAGCTGTACACGTGTATACTTACGAATTTACATTGTAGCAAAGTGTCATTTCTTCAGTGTTGTCACATGAAAAGATATAATAAAATATTTACAAAAATGTGAGGGGTGTACTCACTTTTGTGAGATACTGTATATATCTCTGGCCTTTTTTGAATATTAGTACCATGTTAGCTTTTTGCCAGTCAATTGGTACCATTCTGGTCAGTACGCTGTCCCTATAGATTAGGAATAGTTCTCAAAGAACCTAGCCAATGGCTTGGCTACGTTTTTTGAGAACTCTTGGGTGCAAATCATCTGGTCCTGGTGATTAATTCACAATAAAGTAGAAATATAGGAAAAACTAACCGCTATTAAATTTTTTTTCCACCATTTGTGTCCCATTTCAGAGATTTCCCATCACGTCCTATCCCATAGCCGAATAGGAAATGAGAGGAAATCCTTGCAAATTAAGGAAATCCCTTGAGGACCCCTGGGTCAACAGAACTAGTATCCCCTTTGAAAGATTTCCCTTCTATTACTTTTCTCGGGACAACCACAAGATTTGAGACTTTCGTTACTTTCACATTCAATGATAATGGTAAACAGGACAAATAGAGAGGGTGAATCTCTCCAACAGGGGCACAGACAGCAATAAAAACTGACAGGTGTTCTAATTAGAGTTGATCGAACAACTGGAAGTTCGGGTTCTGCAGGTTAGGCCGAACTTCTGGAAAAAGTCCGGGTTCGGGACCGAACTTGACCCGAACTTTATCCCGGACTCCGAACCCCATTGAAATCAATGGGGACCCGAACTTTTAGGCACAAAATGGCTGTAACAAAGTCCTGGCAAGTCCTAGAGGTCTGCAAAAGGAAGGAAAATGGGGGTAAGAGTCGGACAAGTGCCCGACAAAGAAATGGGGATAGGGAAATAACTTAAAATAATTTTTAAGCTAAAATCACATAAGAAAAAAAAAATGGAGGTGGATGTGGAGTTGGAGGTTGAGGAGACGGTGGCAGTGGCGGTAGAGGAGGAGGAGGTAGCCAACATTGTTTTTTTTATTTTTGTGCAAGAAATGCACCGCTGGCCACAAATGTACTTTTGAGAATTTTTTTTTTTTAAACCAGCAATGTAGACATTTTTTTTATTTTTGTGCAAGAAATGCGCAGTTGGCCGCAAATGTATTTTTATGTTTATTTTTTAAACCAGTAATGTATTTTGTGCAAGAAACAATGATCTGTCCCTTAAAGCAACAGCTGGAACGTTTCCCTATAGAACTTGGAGATGATTTTAGAACAATAATCTGTCCCTTAAAGCAACAGCTGGAACCTTTCCCTATAGAACTGGGAGATGATTTTAAAACAATAATCTGTCCCTTAAAGCAAAAGCTGGAACCTTTCCCTATAGAACTTGGAGATGATTTTAGAACAATAATCTGTCCCTTAAAGCAACAGCTGGAACCTTTCCCTATAGAACTTGGAGATGATTTTAGAACAATAATCTGCCCCTTAAAGCAACAGCTGGAACCTTTCCCTATAGAACTTGGAGATGATTTTAGAACAATAATCTGTATCTCTAAGCAACAGCTGGAACCTTTCCCTATAGAACTTGGAGATGATTTTAGAACAATAATCTGTACCTCTAAGCAACAGCTGGAACCTTTCCCTATAGAACTTGGAGATGAAAATTCCCTGTCTAATAACAAGATTTTAGTAGAGGTTCAAGATATCCCTTTCCAAGGTCG
>BLSH010209096.1:974513-989012 GCA_018402905.1 Glandirana rugosa | reverse complement strand
ACATGCAGGGAGCACCGTCAGGCATTCCAGGAGCAGAATTTTCACATCTAATTTCCTAACAACCTATTACACTTTTGAAGGTCCTGGAGCATAAGGACAATGGAATTACCCACAAAATGACCCCATTTTGGAAAGCAAACACCCCAACGTATAATCTATGAGGCATTGTGAGTCTTTTGAATGGTTCATTTTTTTCCACAAGTCTTCGAAATACGTGGGAAGAAAATGAAAAAGCTTTTATTTTTACACAAAGTGGTCAATTTATAAGATATTTCTAACACATAGCATGTACATAGAAAAAATTACCCCCCAAAATATATTCTGCTACTCATCCCAAGTATGGTGATACCACATGTGTGAGACTTTTACACAGCCTGGCCACATAGAGAGGTCCAACATGCAGGGAGCACCGTCAGGCGTTCTAGAAGCATAAATTACACATATGATTTACTAACCACCTATAACACTTTGGAAGGCCCTGCAGCACCAGTACAATAGAATTACCCACAAAATGACCCCATCTTGGAAAGCAAACATCCCAGCCTATATTCTATGAGGCTTATGAGTCTTTTGTAAGGTTCATTTTTTTCCACAGGTCTTCGGAAAACGTGGAAAGAAAATGAAAACTTTTTTTTCACAAAGTGGTCAATTTATATGATATTTCAAACACATAGCATGTATATAGCAAAAATAACCCCCCAAAATATATTCTGCTACTCGTCCCGAGTATGGCGATACCACATATGTGAGACTTTTTCACACCCTGGCCACATAGAGGGGTCCAACATGCAGGGAGCACCGTCAGGCATTCTAGGAGCAGAAATTTCACATCTAATTTCCTAACGACCTATTACACTTTTGAAGGCCCTGGAGCAGCAGGACAATGGAATTACCCACAAAATTACTCCATTTTGGAAAGCAAACACCCCAACGTATATTCTATGAGGCATTGTGAGTCTTTTGAATGGTTCATTTTTTCCACAAGTCTTCGAAAAATGTGGAAAGAAAATCAAAACGCTTTTATTTTTACACAAAGTGGTCAATTTATAAGATATTTCTAACACATAGCATGTACATAGCAAAATTTAACCCCCAAAATTGATTCTGCTACGCGTCCCGAGTATGGCGATACCACATGTGTGAGACTTTTTCACACCCTGGCCACATACAGAGTCCGAACATGCAAGGAGCATCGTCAGGCATTCTAGGAGCATAAATTACACATAAAATTTCATTGATACCTATCACACTTTTGAAGGCCCTGGAGCACCAGGACAGTGGAATTACCCCCAAAATGACCCCATTTTGGAAAGCAAACACCCAAGGTATATTCTATGAGGCATGGGCTGCAGATAGGTACTCGGGTACTCTGATGGGCTGCAGATAGGTACTCAGGTATTCTGATGGGCTGCAGATAGGTACTCGGGTACTTTAATGGGCTGAAGACAGGTACTCGGGTAATCTGATGGACTGATAAAAGGTACTTGGGTACTCTGATGGGCTGAAGATAGGTAATCGGTTACTCAGATGGGTTGGCGACAGGTACTCGGGAAATCTGAAGGGCAGATGACAGGTACTCGGGTACTCTGATGGGCTAGTGACAGGTACTTGGGTACTCTGATGGGCTGGTGACAGGTACTTGGGTACTCAGATGGGCAGGTGACAGGTACTCGGGTACGCTGAAGGTCTGGTGATAGGTGCTCGGGTACTCTAATGGGCAGGTGACAGGTCTCGGGTACTTTGGTGGGCTGGTGACAGGTACTCAGGTTCTCTGATGGGCAGGTGACAGATACTCGGGTACTTTGATGGGCTGGTGACAGGTACTCGGGTACTCTGATGGGCTGGTGACAGGTACTCGGGTACTCTGATAGGCTGGTGACAGGTATTCGGGTACTTTGATGGGTTGGTGACAGTTATTCGGGTACTCTGATGGGTTGATGACAGGTACTTGGGTACTCAGATGGGTTGGTGACAGGTATTCGGGTACTCTGATGGGCTGGTGAAAGGTACTCGGGTACTTTGATGGGCTGGTGACAGGCACTCGGGTACTTTGATGGGCTGGTGAAAGGTACTCGGGTACTTTGATGGGCTGCTGACAGGTACTCTGATGGGCTGGTGACAGCTACTCGGGTACTTTGATGGGCTGGTGACAGGTACTCTGATGGGCTGGTGACAGGTACTTGAGTACTTTGATGGGTTGGTGACAGGTACTCGGGTACTCTGATGGGCTGGTGACAGGTACTCTGGTACTCTGATGGGCTGGTGACAGGTACTGGGGAACTCTGATGGGTTGGTGACAGGTACTCAAATACTCAGATGGGCTGGTGACAGGTACTCGGGTACTCTGATGGGAAGGGGACAGGTACTCAGATGGGCTGGTGAGAGGTACTCGGGTACTCAGATGGGTTGGTGACAGGTACTCGGGTACTCAGATGGGATGGGGATCTGCGAGGTCATAGACCATGTACATCCTTCATTAAACCAATATTAACTATCCATCTATTTATTTGTCATCCATCATGTGTTTCATATAAAGTCCCATTCCTCCTTATTGTTTGCTTTTTTGCAATTTTTAGTCAATGACAGGGAAGGAAGTGGCCTTACCAGGTCATTGCTTCATTTAAAGTCCCAATTATTCCCCCTTCCCCGGTCTCAATTATCTGTTTACAGGTAAACCAAATACATTTTCTAAGTTTAGCACAGCAATCTACCCAAATGTTGTAGATGTAACAAAAAATTTAAGAATTTAAACTTTTTAAAAATTAATAGATTGTACAATTTCTAAAGCTGTAACAGAAATCAATTTAAATGTAACATGCTATAAGACAAACGATTAGGCTGGATGGACTGGATGACCAGAAATGGAATGTAATGAGAAAAAGATTTCATGTCATCATTTCACTTGCTCACATTTACAGAATTTATGCAATCGGTGCTGATTAAAAGGATGACCCAAGCATCCCTAGAAGGGACCGCTAATTTTATTTAAAGTTGGACTCCACCTTTTCATACACTTTACAAACTATGTCCCTCCCTATCATGAGAGGCTGATGGATGTGCGGTATAAACTGTATGTAGCTGCGGCTACATAAAGCATACTGCACTGTGTCCCGGGATTGAGCCGAGACCTTCCTGCCTCATACTAGGAACACAGTAGAGTCTATCACAGAGGCGCTCAGCCATTCAGAGAAAGCGTTGTATTCTAGCAAGGAATGCAAAGCTTCATCTGATTGGGAGTCAGAGAGGCAGGTTGATGATGACACAACCTCTGACTCAGCCAATCAGAGGAAGCTTTGTATTCATGGCTAGAATACATTGCTTTCTCCAAATGGCTGAGAGCTGCTGTGATAGACTATACTGTGTTCCGTTTATGAGACAGGAAGTCTCAGTTCAAACCCGTAACACAGTGCGGTATGCTGTATGCAGCCTCAGCTACATACAGTTTATATTGCACATCCAGCGGCCTCACATGTTAGTAAGGGACAGCTTGGCCCAAACTGTAAGTATATGAAAAACTGGAGTTCTGCTTTAAAGGTAAATAATAAGGGTTTTGGGTAATTTTTATTTTATTTATTTTTACATTTTTTTGTAAAGATTTTTTTAACTTTGCATTTAATACATGATAAAGGATTAGCAGAGCACTATGCGTTTTCTAAAGAGACAGCACAGCCACTGTCTTTTTTCAGACACTCCAGTTCCAATTGAAACCTCAGATGGACCTCTAAGGAGTGAAGGGATGGGTCACGATTCTGACATTTGTGTGCAGATTTCAACTTGAGATATTAAGCTCTGTAAATAACAGTTTTTTTGCAGTGGTGAGCCAGAAGAAAGATGGAAATATGTATAATAAAACTAATATCTTATATGGAAAATATATAGAAAATGGCTACACTTTCCTTTAACCACTTCCTTTCCTGCGCTATAGCCAAATGATGGCTACAGCGCGGGCTTAGTTTGCCAGGAGAGCATGCATGGACATCTTCCCGTGATCGCGCTACCTGTGCGCCCCCTGTGGCACGCGGGCTGTGCGCTCTGTTATCGCTAAATCCTTCAGACTCAGCTGATCACAGATTGGGGTAAAGGGCCAATCACATCGGCCCTTTACCACGTGATGAGCAGTATCCAATGATAGCTGATCACAGGATGTAAACGCAACCCGGTTATCAGCTTGTCTTTCCTCATGCTGACAGCGTGAGGAGAGAAGAAGAAAGCCGATAACCGGCTTGTGTTAAAGGGACATCAGCATTGGTAATCAGGGCACTAATTATCAGTGTTCTGCTTGTCAGTGAAGTCCCACCAGTGCCCACTAGTGCTGCCAATCAGTGCCCACCAGTGCTGCCAATCAGTGCTCACCAGTGCCACCTATTAGTGCCCACCAGTGCCACCTGTCAGTGCTGCCCATCAGTGCCTCATCATCAGTGTCACCTATCAGTGCTGCCCATCAGTGCCACCTATCAGTGCTCATCAGTGCTGCCTGTCAGAGCCCATCAGTGCTACCTATCAGTGCTCATCAGTGCCACCTATCAGTTCTGTCTATCAGTCTACCTCTCAGAGCCCATCAGTGCCACCTATCAGTTCTGTCTATCAGTCTACCTCTCAGAGCCCATCAGTGCCACCTATCAGTGCCCATCAGTCCTGCCTACCAGTGCAGCCTCATCAGTGTCTCATCAGTGCCCACCAGTGCCGTCTCATCAGTGCACGTCAGTGAAAGAGAAAAATGACCTGTTTGCAAAATTGTATAACACACTGAAAAATGTATTTTTTGGTCTTTTTTCAGTTGTTTAATAAATCTCTATTTGTGTGAAAAAAAAATGATAAAAATGTCATACGGGTACAGTGTTGCATGACCGTGCAATTGTCATTCAAAGTGTGACAGCACTAATAGCTGAAAATTGGCCGGGGCAAGAAGGGGGTAAAAGTGCCCAGTAGGCAAGTGGTTAAAAAATACATCCCCTATTAAAAAAAAAAAATGTTTCTATAGTTTCTAAAGACATATTTGCTTAGACATGGAAAGATAACTTATCAACACATTTGTGTTCATTTCTTACGCTTGGTAACCTGCGAAGATGGAAATCAGCTGAAACCTAAACCCAACTTCTAGAGCATTCAGAGTTAGTGCTATAAATACCCATCTGTACCACAGGAAGGAAAGCTCCTATTACTGATGAGAACACAGTTGATGATATATTGCGGAGAGGGATTGCCCAGAAAACAAATTCTAGAATCTTTTACATGTGTATGACTGAAGTATTTAGATCCCCATAAGGAGGGATGAGCTGATGACAAATGTTATTTGACGGCGCTTCTAAACACTTTTTTCTTTGTAAATATCAGTAATGCTGCAGCACTTTCTGTACATCACAGAGATGTGCCTCTTTATATGCAGGTTTAGGACACCCCAGTTATGTTATATAAATAAAAGTGCTTCACCTTAAACATTTTTAAAAATCACTGCTCCTGGCTAAATGGAATTTTTAAAATTGGCATTTTAAATTTGACTTAACCTCCCTGGCGGTATGATTATTTCAGATTTTTGGTGCTGAAAGCAGTACATTATTTTGCATGGAAATTTGGCGTTTTATATTGTAGGACTGTAATTCTTAGCAATAACTCACTTAAACCTGTCCAAACAAGAGTCTAGAAGACATCCCCGGTATGATAAAGTTTGAAACATGAAATCATAAATTATAATATAATAAATAACTATAAATAATTATCAGAAATAATAACGTAATAGTAATAAAATGTATTCAATAATGTAATCAAACCAAAAACACCGAAATTTTCTCATTTGCAGAATTGTCGCTGTCATCACTTTCAGTTTCTGATGATAAATTTCCCCAAAAATCAGTATCACTCAATTCTGCAAATGATTCTTATTTACTATCGGTGTTTTCTAGCTGATCAAAAACCACTTTTGACGTAAAGGGACACTTTTTGGTTGCTATGAACGTTCTCAAGTTTCCAGGCAGAAAGAATGACATATATAATATAAAAGTGCATGCAGGGCTCTGGGCAAACCACTAGGGACAAAGGGGATGTGAATGATTTCATACAGTAATGTAATCTTACAGATTACAGTTTACTGTATGTATGCTGTGTGTTTCACTATTTGAATTTCCCGCCGGTCTCCGTCCCCGTGCGACGCGACGCTCGCAGGGAACGGAGCCCGGCACACAGAGGCATCGGGCGGAGGACAGACACGCTGACACCGCGGGAGGACATCGCTGGATTCAGGGGACAAGGTGAGTAACCCAGCCTGGATCCAGCAATGCAATCCCAAGTGTGGCTCGGGGTTACCGCTAATGGTACTGAAATTCCACCCCGAGCCACACTCGGGATTACCGCCAGGGAGGTTAAAGCAGAAGTCCACCCTAAAACTAAAATCCTTGCATCTACAGACATGGACAATCTGACACTAACCTATCTAACCCTGTGAAGAAAAAATCAGTATACATACCTTTTCTGAAGCCGATCTGACCTGATCCCCCATTGAGTTGCCAGCCGCGGCTTCTCTGTGTAGGCGGGTGGAGAGGACACGCCCAACAATGGAAGCCCTATAGTAAGTCTATGAGTGACGTCACTTCCCATTCATTTCACAGCCATTTTCGGCTATGTCCTCTGCAGAGCTCATTTTTTCTTTACAGGGCTAGATAGGTTAGTGTTAGAATGTGCATGTCTGTAGATGCAGGGATTTTAGTTTTAGGGTGGACTTACACTCTAATTCTACTTCTATTGATATTAATGGGGTTCAGATTTGGCATCCAAATCTCTTTGACATTCTTTGAACAACGCTTGAACCAAACCCAGGGCAGTTAGGCTCATCCCTACCCATAATCAGTTAATATTTTCAAGTGAAAAATGTGATGATTTTTCCTGAATGTACATCATTGTTATTTACTTATATGACCAGTTTAATGCAAATAGTGCCTGCACACCTCCTTATCTACTTCTAAGAGCTCATTGAGAGCCTAAGGCTTCGTTCAAATCTGAACATCAACATTATTTTCCACACTTTTTGCGGGGGGTTTTTCTTTGTGTATTTGAAAAAACAATAAATATATATTGATTGGTTTGTGCAAAAGTTATAGCGTCTACAAAATAGGGGATAGATTTATGGCATTTTTAATTTTTTTTTTTTTTTTTTACTAGTGTAGCCCTGCCCTCGTGAGGGTCGCTAGTTATATCAGTACCTCACTGTTTGCCCTGAACCAGCAAGTCCTCCACTACCTCTGACACCCTGGGTTCAGTCATTTTCACTCTTAATAACACTATCAATTGAATAAGTACACCAAAGTGGGTTGTACTAGTAAGCTTGTTTACTTTAGTAAGATAAAGAACTAGTGCACACCTACGCCCAGGTTCAACACCTGGAGACTGAATTCCTCTTTGCTGACAGATCCCATACTACTGCCCCAACTCTCTACGCTACTTTCAGATTTCTTCAAGCTTAATGATACTCCAGAAATGGACCCCATGATGATATGGGAAGCCCATAAATGTACTACCAGGGGAGAACTGGTCAAAATGGCATCTCAATGCAAAAAGGAACAGGATAGAGAAATTTAGTGGCTGACAGAGAGGATTTTCAGGCTGGAAATCATACACAAAGAAATCTTAGACTATTCAGTCTGGCAGGGAGTTGCTGGAGACTAGAAAACGAAAAAGGATTAGGCGCTGATCATACATTGTGACTTGTGGACATACAGGGGACTGAGTGACTTGCTGCAGGTACCTTGCAGCCTAGGTTCAGCTCCGGGGTGGGAGTACAGTAAATAAAAGAAAATGCGAACCCAAGGGCGCTTGTGTGCAGTGTTGCCCACTGTCAGTTTGTAACACCAAAGTAAAAACCAGCAATATTGTCTTTGTTGAAATTGGTAACAAACAGGACCAGCCTGGGTTACTATAAAAAAATAGAACGTTTATTGAAGACTTACATATAAAACCATGGCAGGCTTGGGGAGGAGCCGGGATGCTCGTTGTTTACAGGCTGGTTAACAGTACTCCCTGGTGAAACCGGAGGTCTCCCTGGGCTATGGGGATGCGTGATCCGGAAGGAGATCGAGCCACAGTGTCCTCACAGAGCCACTGGAGATGATGTAGGGTGTGCAGTGGAGGTGACGTCTGCCTCACTAGTACGCAGAGACCAAGGCAGGGAGGGGCCGCAGCAAGAGCTCTCACCGGTACTTTCGCTCCTGGTGTCTGCAATGCAGGTACTGGATACTATCCAGTTTTTATATGTAAGTCCTCAATAAACTTTCTATTTTTTATAGTAACCCAGGCTGGTCCTGTTTGTTACCAATTTCAACAAAGACAATATTGCTGGTTTTTACTTTAGTGTTACAAACTGACAGTGGGCAACATTGCACACAAGCGCCCTTGGGTTCGCATTTTCTTTTATTTGCTGGAGACTAAAAAAATGTTACAGCAGATGTTTGAGGCTAAAACTAAAAGATTCTTGTTCTTTAAAACGAAAATGTACTACGAGTCAGGTGACAAATCCGGGAGACCCTTAGCTAGAGCCCTAAAAGAATCTAACTCCACCAAGAACATCTTGGGCATCAGAAGACAAGATGGTGCCTTAGATGTCTCTACAGAAGCTATAGCGGCACACTTTCACAAATTTTACACCAAATTATATAATCTTCCACAGCAACATAGGCCCCTTGAGATGAATGGTGACAGAGCTCACGCAATTCAGGACTATTTGAACAAGAGTGGCCTTCCTAAATTGGACACCCTTGTTGTATCCCCCTTAGAGGGACAGATCACCCCAAATCCAACAGGCAATTGGTGATCTCAAGTCGGGGAAAAGCCCAGGGCCTGATGGATTCACTCTCATATACTACAAAACATTTATAAATACCCTGACTGATCCTCTCATTAAGACCTTGAGCTCTCTGTCTGCGCCACTAGCGGTGTCACCTGATTTTCTCTCTGCTTTCATAGCAACAAATTTGGACCTCAAGCTGCTGGCGGAGATCATGGCCAACAGACTGAGACTGCTTCTTTCTGGACTAATGGGCCCAGAACAAGTTTGCTTCATGCCTGGTAGAGAGGCAAAAGATAATGTAAATTAAAGCCCTTCTCTTGGCGCATGCTGCCTACTCACGGAATATTCAGGGCCTTCTCCTGTCCATGGATAATGAATGGCACCAGACAGGGGTGCCCCCTTTCACCACTTGTATTCATTTTATCACTGGAACCATTCATTAGAACGGTCAACAGAGACGTAGCAATCACTGGTTTCGGGGTTTTAGACAGAAAGTTCAAGATTGCCGCTTATGTGGATGATCTGCTATTATGTATAACCAACCCACACACCACTATACCTAATCTAATTAAAGCGTTTACGCATTATGGGTTTGTGTCTAACCTTAGAATACATTTTTCTAAATCGGAGGCCATGAATGTCACCTTGACGGAACACGACCTACTTAGGACTAAAGAAAATTGCCCCTTTCGGTAGGAGAGCATGGCCCTTAAATACCTTGGAGTCTAGCTGACCCCAAGGTTGTCCTCCATTTATGAGCAAAACTTTTCGCAAATGCTTCAGGCAATAGAGAAGAATTTAAAAACCTGCCACTCAGGATATTTCTCCTGGTTTGGGCGAGCAGCCATCCTCAAAATGCTTATCCTCCCAGACTACTGTATCTCCTATGCACATTGCCCATCAGAATTCCCCAGAGCTTTTTCAAAGCTGTGCACTCCACCCTCTTGAAATTTCTCTGGGGACATAAAAAAACCTAGGATTAAATTCTCACTCTCACAACTCTCACAACCCAAGGAATGCGGATGAATGGGCCTACCTAACTTCAAAAACTATTATTTTGCCTCCCATCTGACAAGGGTGATTGATTGGCATTGCCATGGCAACTCAAAGGACTGGGTTGCCTTGGAAGCAGGCTTGAGCCCCGTTCCTCTGCATTTTTCTCCTTGGATTCCATGAAATAGCAACACCCAAAACATAAAACAGCATCCACTCGCAGGGACAACCCTAAACACTTTCCATACAGTAGCGAGAAAGTTTAACATAACCTCTTCACCCAGCCCCTAACACCCTTGAAGGACAATCCTGACTTCATCCCTGGGGTTGGGGGGTTCCCAGCTGGGTTAGCGCTTCAACCCCTGGATCCCGGCAAAACACTAACAGCAGGAGACTGCTTTCACAAGGGACAGATCAAAGATATCTCTGTCCTAAAAAGCGATAGTGGGCTCCCACATATACCCCTATGGTCATACTTCCAAATTCGCAGTTTTGTCAACAACAAAACGACCAAAGAAGAATACTCCAGATCTCTAATGGATCTAGAGTTGGCATGTACCAATGGTAAACAATTTGACTGGGTGACGTTAGTCACCTATTCCTGGTTGTTAAACTCTAACATTGTCAGGGAAACAATCCGGCAAATTACAGAGACCAGCCTTACACTTAATGCTGCATTTTGTTTACTCCATATCTACAATTTTCCACTTAAGCGTTACAAGAAATCATTGACCAAACACCTTCTAAACGCAGCTAAAGCTCTGACCCGACCCTTTGGAAA
This sequence comes from Glandirana rugosa, assembly GCA_018402905.1. Lineage (NCBI taxonomy): Eukaryota > Metazoa > Chordata > Amphibia > Anura > Ranidae > Glandirana > Glandirana rugosa. The sequence goes on along the minus strand of BLSH010209096.1, from coordinate 978,465 downwards.
ACCACCCAGAACCCGTTCATACCGGATTGGTTGAGAGGAGTCTCAGAAATATGTATGATGGAAGAGACTCTAGCCCAGTCCCCTGATATGGTCGAGAGATTCCACAAGACTTTTTCCCCATCGTTCACCTTTCGATTTTCAAAGGATTATGAAACTCTAATGTCCTGCCAAGCCAAAGCTGGTGGAAGCCAGGTATATCACCTTTCTGTTCTAATGGTCTCGCTGTGGCTGTATACACTGCTATCTTGACAATTGACTTGTTAGGTACTCAGCTAAACTTATCATACCATCCAAGCATTGGTTCACAACTTTATGAGACCTCTGGTCCCATTTTTTTTTTACTATTTTCATAATGATGCATCCCCTTTTCATCCACTGACTTTTATTTCCTACTTTCACCTACTTCCTACTTTCCTACATCATTCTGGTCTTCATTACTTTTTAGATATCAAAGCTAAATCAGAATAGTGTTCTACAAGCAAACAAATGTGACAATTGACATAGGCACCAAGATATTGCCATTGTTCATCCTAGATTTAATTTCACAAGGTGTAAATGGCTATTTTTATAGATATTATCTGAAGTCCCGATTGGCGTTTTGTGCTTTACTTACATATTGATACCCTGTATGTGGGAAAATAATGATTCTCATGATATCTCATCCTGAAATTGCATTTTACATTCTACCAGCCTTTTCAGAGAATTCTTGGTGAATTTTAGTTCTATGAAATGAATAGAACAAATCTCTGTAGTGGGGAGGGAGGTACAGACTAGCCTTGTATCAACTGTGAAGCAATCCGGTTAATCGTCAGCTAGCCCTTTGAAAACAATTGCATGCAAGGAGTTCTTAAATGGCAGAGCAAAACAACTTGGATCAATTGGTGAGGAGTAAGCAAAGAAACAAATCTTCCTGTGTTGAATAAACTGTACACGGAAGCACAGTGATCACTGACTCAAGGAAGTTGCCCTTTGTAGAACTACAAGTAGAAGCAAGATGATGGAAATATGTCTGTATATACAGTCAGGTCCATAAATATTGGGACATCGACACAATTCTAATATTTTTGGCTCTATACACCACCACAATGGATTTGAAATGAAACAAATAAGATGTGCTTTAACTGCAGACTTTCAGCTTTAATTTGAGGGCATTTACATCCAAATCAGGTGAACGGTGTAGGAATTACAACAGTTTGTATATGTGCCCTCCACTTTTTAAGGGACCAAAAGTGATGGGACAGATTAACAATCATAAATCAAACTTTCACTTTTTAATACTTGAGTGCAAATCCTTTGCAGTCAATTACAGCCTGAAGTCTGGAACACATAGACATCACCAGATGCTGGGTTTCATCCCTGGTGATGCTCTGCCAGGCCTCTACTGCAACTGTCTTCAGTTTCTGCTTGTTCTTGGGGCATTTTCCCTTCAGTTTTGTCTTCAGCAAGTGAAATGCATGCTCAATCGGATTCAGGTCAGGCGATTGACTTGGCCATTGCATAACATTCCACTTCTTTCCCTTAAAAAAACTCTTTGGTTGCTTTCGCAGTATGCTTCGGGTCATTGTCCATCTGCAATGTGAAGCGCCGTCCAATGAGTTCAGAAGTATTTGGCTGAATATGAGCAGATAATATTGCCCAAAACACTTCAGAATTTATCCTGCTGCTTTTGTCAGCAGTCACATCATCAATAAATACAAGAGAACCAGATCCATTGGCAGCCATACATGCCCACGCCATGACACTACCACCACTATGCTTCACTGATGAGGTGGTATGCTTTGGATCATGAGCAGTTCCTTTCCTTCTCCATACTCTTCTCTTCCCATCACTCTGGTACAAGTTGATGTTGGTCCCATCTGTCCATAGGATGTTGTTCCAGAACTGTGAAGGCTTTTTTAGATGTTGTTTGGCAAACTCTAATCTGACCTTCCTGTTTTTGAGGCTCGCCAATGGTTTACATCTTGTGGTGAACCCTCTGTATTCACTCTGGTGAAGTCTTCTCTTGATTGTTGACTTTGACACACATACACCTACCTTCTGGAGAGTGTTCTTGATCTGGCCAACTGTTGTGTAGACTGTTTTCTTCACCAGGGAAAGAATTCTTCGGTCATCCACCACAGTTGTTTTCCGTGGTCTTCTGGGTCTTTTGGTGTTGCTGAGCTCACTGGTGCATTCCTTCTTTTTAAGGATGTTCCAAACAGTTGATTTGGCACACCTAATGTTTTGCTATCTCTCTGATGGGTTTGTTTTGTTTTTTCAGCCTAATGATGGCTTGCTTCACTGATAGTGATAGTTCTTTGGATCTCATATTGAGAGTTGACAGCAACAGATTCCAAATGCAAATAGCACACTTGAAATGAACTCTGGACCTTTTATCTGCTCCTTGTAAATGGGATAATGAGGGAATAACACACACCTGGCCATGGAACAGCTGAGCAGCCAATTGTCCCATTACTTTTGGTCCCTTAAAAAGTGGGAGGCACATATACAAACTGCTGTAATTCCTACACAGTTCACCTGATTTGGATGTAAATACCCTCAAATTAAAGCTGAAAGTCGGCAGTTAAAGTACATCTTGTTTGTTTCATTTCAAATCCATTGTGGTGGTGTATAGAGCCAAAAAGATTAGAATTGTGTCGATGTCCCAATATTTATGGACCTGACTGTAGTGTCTATGTGATTAGTCCTAGGCCTTAGGCACTAAGGATGATAATTGGTGCAGGAAGCAATGGTGTCTATATACAGTGTCTATAGAATTGGGCTATTGCCCGTTCACCACACTGGAACCGGGGATGATAATGATGAGGATAATAATGATGATGGCTTCCTCTCAGGAACGTGGCTCAGGGGATGGTGTCTGGCCTCCACCACACCGCACTCACATGAATCTGCTAACACTGCCAGATAGATAGAATAAACTACCAACAGAGGTTGTGAAACAGTCAACAGTAAATGGCTTCAAACATGCTTGGGATAACACATAAATCTATAGTCAGACAACAAGGTTAATGTAAAAAAAAAAAAGAATTATAAAAAAAATAAATAAATAAAAAGGGGCAGACTCGATGGACTACTCAGTCTTTTTGTGTCGTCACTTTTCTATGTTTCTATGTAATAGGAGCGGCCTCCAGGCTGCCGCCGAACAGCCAAGGGGTGCTGTCTGCTGATGTCCCTCCGAATATCCACTGTACAGTTCTGCTGGTGCAGGCCACAATTCAGCTGCAGCATACACCGTCGCAGAGTCCCTGTACTCAGATTCACGCTGTGGTCCCAGGAGCGCACGCAGGCCTCTTTTTTTCTAGATATAGTGGAACTAATTTCTCTTCCATGTGGGTACTTTACATGTGAAGTTGAACTTTGCAAAAGATTTTTCACCAGAGCTTAGTGAATTTGTCAAAATTTCACTTTGCAAAGAATACCCAATCACATGCAAGATTTAAAGGAAAAAAAGTTTTTTTTGTTGCTTATGATTGGATGATGGACGTCAGCAGAGCCTCACCTCATCCACTAACATCTGGAGATACTTTCCCTGCAAAGTGATCAGTATATTTGTCTTTAGTAAATCAACCCTTACAAGGGATTCTAAGTTATTTCTATTTGTTTTCTGATATGTATTGTCTGGGACCCTTGTGTATTAACAACGGCATTGATATATTCTCACTATACAGCACTACACAATATACTGGTACGTTACCAATAAAAGTGAATGGAAATAACTGTATACAAGTTATAAATTCTTTTTTTTTTAGGACTATATGGAGCTTCTAAGCATTATTGTATCTTTCACACACAGAAGATTATTATTATTATATAGGATTTATATAGCGCCAACAGTTTGCGCAGCGCTTTACAATATAAAGAGACATTACAGAACCAGTACAATTTAAAACAAGAGGGTTAGAGGGCCCTGCTCCTGTGAGCTTACAATCTAAGGGGGGGGGGGGGGGGGGGG
>BLSH010209096.1:946382-974503 GCA_018402905.1 Glandirana rugosa | reverse complement strand
GGGGGGGGGGCTGGTGAAACAAAAGGTAGGGACAGTGGGGGATGAACTGATGAGGGGAGTAGAAGATTCCGTTGTTAGTTGGAGGCAGGATAGGCCTCCTTGAAGAGATGAGTTTTCAGGGATTGCCTAAAAGTGACAGAGTAGAGAATAGGCAGTCAGTTTGGGGTAGAGAGTTCCAGAGGATGGGAGCAGCTCTGGAGAAGTCCTGGAGACGAGCATGTGAGGAGGAGACAAGGGAGCTAGAGAGCAGAAGGTCTTGGGAGGAGCGAAGAGGACGGTTTGGGCGATATTTGGAGATAAGATTGGTAATGTAGCTTGGGGCAGAATTGTAAATGGCTTTGTATGTTATGGTTAGGGTTTTGAATTTGATTCTTTGGAAAATGGGAAGCCAGTGGAGGGATTGGCAGAGAGGAGTGGCGGACACCGAACGGTTGGTAAGGTGGATGAGTCTGGCAGCAGCGTTCATGATAATCTGAAGAGGGGATAGCTTGTGGAGAGGTATGCCAATTAGGAGGGAGTTACAATAGTCAAGGCGAGCAATAACAAGGGAGTGAATAAGTTGCTTAGTAGTGTCAGCGGTTAGGAAGGGTCGTATTTTGGAGATGTTTCGGAGGAGAAGTCGGCACGATTTGGACAGTGATTGGATTTGGGGCTGAACGGACAGGTCAGAGTCTAGGATTACCCCTAGGACCTTCGCATGAGGGGAGGGACTGATAGTTGTATTATTGATCTTGATGGAGAAGTAAGGGGGAGGGCACGGGCTGGAGGTAAAATTATGAGCTCAGTTTTAGAAAGATTGAGTTTGAGGAAGTGGTGTGACATCCAAGCTGATATGTCAGTAAGTTAGTAATGCGAGAGGAGACTGAAGGAGTGAGGTGAGGAGTAGAGAGAAGGTAAATACTGTTCAAATTTATATATAAAAAAAAACAAGCCTAAGCACTATAATGATTTATAAAACATCATAATAGCAATGTATCATTGTCATTCTGTATTTGAACAAGTAATTATATTTATGTGCATCTTAGTCAGTTCTTTTGTTTATGATTAGCCATCAGAACTAATGGCAAAGGTATGTTACTAGAACATCTTGTGAATACTGACAAGTCAATAACATTTATAGGAGTGCAGTAAAATAAGGTGAGGTGGAGTGATCCTGGGCCTGATTTACTGCGTTTAGTCTTATTATTATTGGGTGATTGATGTGAGCAAGGGTTCCGTTTATCTCACATGATGCTGTGGTAAATCAGGCCCAGAATCACCTCATCATACTTTTCTGCATGTGACTAACTAATAAATCAGGCCATTAGTAAAGATTTGAGCTAGTGGTATCTAACCACAGGTCAGTATTAAAACCAATTTATATCATCCACTAGTGTTGCTTTTTTCAGTTGTAGGGCCATAGATAGGAAGACTTACAGGAAAAATGTAATACATATTACAGCATATGGTGCAATGTAATAATGAATGTCACAGAACAAAAAAAAAAAGTGTAAACAAATTCAACAATGTTCACAGCAGCGTAATCTCCAGATAAATATATATGGACAACACAATAAAGTGCAAGTGCATATAAAATAAAGTCTAATTTAACAGTCTGAAAAGTCCATTGTGTCACAGTGTTGAATATAATCCGATACCAATAACTGTTCCTCCACCGATGTGCAAAAGTGCAAATAACACCCAAATTTACTGAGGCTCACCAGATGTCCAGTAAAAAACAGCGTATTCAAAGAAAATCACTCCCCGATTTCCAGGCAGGGTTACTCAAAGGAATATAAGCAAAAAGAGCCTCTCATAGCGTAAAACAATTTAAAACCACTCTTTTATTTTAAAACGAATTGCGCTTACATTCATTAAAATTCAAGATCGCTTGTGTACAATCGTATGCTGTCTGTTACCTGTTACCTATAATGCATATCATAGGGTTTGTGTTAGTCCATTAACCTTTGTTCTCAATAAGTCCCCAATTAAACCTTATTAAAACATTAAAGCATATGTATAGCCAAAACTTTGTTTTCATTTGGAATAGAGTAGGGAACCCCTATGAGGTTATTTTTTTACTGTATGTGACCTGCTGCTGGGATTTCCCTTCACTTTTTGTCTTGTTCAACTTCCCTTGCAACATGAACAGCCTATTTGCCTTTAGTAAATCAAACCTCTATATCAGGGATATGCAATTAGCGGACCTCCAGCTGTTGCAAAACTACAACTCCCATCATGCCTCTGCCTCTGGGTGTCATGCTTGTGGCTGTCAGAGTGTTGCTATGCCTCATGGGACTTGTAGTTCCGCAACAGCTGGAGGTCCGCTAATTGCATATCCCTGCTCTATATAATACTTAGACATGTCACAACTAAGGCCTATATTTATTTAGAGAGGAAGTAAACTTCCATCTTTGAATTTTACCTATAGGTAAGCTTATAATAAGGCTTACCTATAGGTAGTGTAGAAATCTCCTAAACAGGCACCAATTAGGAGATATTTACTGTATATGCAGGCAGTGACATCACTGGCACATGTGCTATGAAGGAACGGCCACCTGTGACCGGTGGCTTCCGCGAGCATGCGTAGAAGTGACGTCATCGCGGCTCCAGCTGGAGCTGGATGGAAGCTGTCTCCAGCGATGACATCGTATTGCTGGAAGGCTTCGTTTTCAGGCAAGTTTCACATAATGTACTAGTATGCAATGCATACTGGCACATTATGCATTTGCCTTGCAGGTAATAAAAAAAAAGGTTCAACGGTTTTCAACCGCTTTAAGCAATTTGCAAAGTATCACAACCAGTTAGCTTTCTACTTTATTATTCAGACTACACTTTTGCAATAAATTATGAGACATAATTGTTAGTTGCTGCAGGTTGCAATACATAACCATTCTTTGCAGCGTGTTACAATGTAGACCTAAAAAAAAAATCCAGCAAGTTCAAAGAAAAAAATTAAAACGTTTAGGCTTCGTTCACACCATGGGGCAGAAATGTCAGTTTTTCTGCACGCGTTCTGCAAAGGCACAAAAAAAAAATTGTTCTCTATGTGCCTTGTTCACACCACAACACTGGTATCACGTGCAGATTTTCTCTGCACAGGAAAACAACTGACATGACATCAACATTGGTGTGAATAGGGCACATAACTGACACGCATGAAAACTGATGTCAGCGCGTATGGTGTGAACGTGCCTTAAAACTAACTTTTGGTGCAAAATGTTAAATCTTGTAAAGTATTTTACTCTGGCGGCTCCCAACCTGTTAGTTGAGCCTTTAAACTGGCCCTGTATGAAATTTGAGACTACCAGGGAAGCCCACCCTGGCCACCAGGGAGCCCCCCCTAGACCACCAGGTAAGGGGCACAGTTTCCAACTTGGATGCCACCCAGGACCACCAGGTAATGCGTCCTAAAAAAATGCTGTTTATCATTGCCGTCTATCAGTGCCCACCAGTGCCACCTATCAGTGCCCACCAGTGCCACCTATCAGTGCCACCCATCAGTGCCACCTATCAGTGCCCAGTGCCACCTAAATGTGCCCATCAGTGCCGCCTATGAGTGCCCATGAGTGCCCATCAGTACCACCTATGATTGACCATCAGTGCCGCTTATCAGTGCCACCTATCAGTGCCCATCAGTACTGCTTATCGGTGCCACCTATCAGTGCTGCATATATGTGCCTCATCATCAGTGCCCATCAGTGCCACCTTATCAGTGCCGCCTCATCAGTGCCAATCAGTACTGCCTCATCAGTGCCCGTCAGTGTAGCCTCATCAGTGCCCGTCAGTGATGGAGAAAATGTACTTATTTACAAAGTTTTGTGACAGAAACAGAGAAAAACTTTTTTTTTTCAAAATTTTCGGTCTTTTTTTATTTGTAGCGCAAAAAAATAAAAACCCCAGTGGTGATCAAATACCACCAAAAGAAAGCTCTATTTGTGGGAACAAAATGATAAAAATTTAATTTGGGTGCAGTATAGCATGACTGCGCAATTGTCATTCAGAATGCAACAGCGCTGAAAGCTGAAAATTGGTCTCGGTGGGAAGGGGGGTAAGTGCCTGGTATTGAAATGGTTAAACTGAAATCTCAAAGGGCTTTAAACTTCTGCACTACTGTCTCTTGGCACATGTAAGGTAACAGCTCATCTTTTACTGCATAACATATCACCTTACAAAGCTTTCAACACTGACAGCGAAAAAGGTTAGGTAGGTATGAAATGCCACGTGCAAGCAGTATTAATTTTGACAACAAATTTAGATTTAGTTTAAGTCTTAGTCTTAGGACTAAAATGGCATTTTAGGTTTAGTCCCATTTTAGTCTTTTGCAGTTGTTTTAGTTTTAGTCATATTTACTCGACTAAATAACCAGGACATTTTAGTAGACTAAAATGTCCTACATTTTAGTTGTCTAAAATCTCCAGTACATTTTATTTGACTAAAATAATTTTAGTCGTCTAAAATCGAATGGGTGTGGTTAAATTGTAATGCATTATTTAAACATTTCTCTACAATTTACAAACTCATTATATACTGCTGGAGTGAAAAAGCAAATATGTCATTATTTATGGTATTGAGGTATGAACATGCACTACAGACATTTGTTCATTTTTCGTTCATTTTGTCGTCAAATTTCAATTTAGTTTTAGTCTTAAACTTTCGACTAAAATGGCATTTTAGTTTTAGTCCCATGTTAGTCTTTTGACTTAAATTCCATTTTAGTTTTAATCGTATTTTAGTCATCTCAATTGTTTTAGTTTTAGTCGTATTTAATTGACTAAAATTGTATTAAGTCAGTCGACGAAAATGTTTTAGTCGGTTTTAGACGATTAAATTAGCGCCTCATGTAAGGGAACCTAAATAATGCTTTATATAGCATACACCGGTAGAAAACATTTACGTTATTCCCTTTTTGGGGAATTTTTCATTAATCATGACTAATAATGTGTGAACAGAAAAGCTAACATGCATAGAAAAGGTCTACGTTGCGGGCTGCGTCCCCACCTAACCAGTGCCTTATTATGTACCCTGTTTCGTCTTCTTCCTCGTGGGGTTAACCCTCAAGAGTTGTTCTGTTCTGTATGTTTGTTACCTTGTTTTTTGTACCAATAAACTAGTTGAACAAGAAAAGGTCTACGTTAGGCTATATACCACTATTACTATAAGCCACCGTGAAAACCAGCTAAATGAAAGGCATGACAAATGATGCTACATACATATTATAAGGCTGGTCACTCTCCTATACGCATTCACAGTAATCAGAAGGAGCTAATGATCTTTCAATAGTCCTTTGCATAGCCTTGCAGAAGGTTCCATTCAAATATTCACTAAGTAGTGGGCAGTTTTTAACCTAGACTTTAAAGACAACATCTATTCATTACTTTCACTGGGAGGTTCATAGTATATCCAAACAAAAACTCTATCTTTATTAATGAAGGGTTAACATTACGGTGTCACTGAATGTTTCATCCAAGGATCTAGAAAACATGCCAACATGTATTCCTTCTTCTTATTTCACTAGCATATACTTCTGTTGCACAAACATGCCTACGTAATACACTGCAGGGTGGTAGAGAGTGGAAAGGAATAGCTTGAAGGTCAGTCACTTGTCTAACATGTACCTCCTACCCCCATTCTCAAGGACTTATGCTGTATATAACACACATGGCTGCACAAAGAATAGCCAAGGGCTTGGCTGTTTTGCCCAAATCATGATTAAACATTGGCATTTCATTTGAAGCTAAATGTGCCAGGCAAATTCAGAATTTTCCATTCTCGTTTTCTTTTCTGTTTATGCCCAGTAAAAATGCAAGAATCTTAATAACTCACAGTATGTTCAATTCAATAATTATCTTTTTTTACATTTGCTTTTTTTTTTTTTTTTTTTTACTTATCAGTTTGATTAAGCAACTCAGTGGAGCATAGGATGATAGAGCTGCCCGCATAGTGGATCGGAGTGGATGGCATTTTTTATGTGCCCTGTACTATATGCAAATCCACATACATTTAAACCTTTTACTGTAAACCCTATTACCAAGCTGTGACACTGAAATGTTCTGAGACATGATGGTAAACAAACTATGACCCTGAATTCAGAAGGCACAGGAGAGTTGTATAGATCCTCTATACCACCAACTGTGTTGAGCAGCAGATTTTGTAATTATTTATAAAGCTTTGAGAAAAACTGCCTGTGGGTGAAAAAAGAGATTATTAAAGAGAATGTGTAGCGGTTTTGATTTTACTTTTTTATTTTTTTTTATTATGACCAGGGCTAAAATAAATTGTACATTTAAGTCAGGCACATTTCATATATTGCATATTAAAATAGTATTACTTTCAATCAGCAAGTGGAGCTCCAGTCTCCATATTCAATGTTTAGCTGTATATCATAGTTACATAAGTTTAAAAACAATACAAGTCCATCCAGTTCAAGCAATAGAAAAAAAAAATAATAAACAGAATAAATAGATAGAAAGCCTCCAAATACCTAAACCTATACCCATGGTTGATCCATAGGAAGGCAAAATGTATATGTATAGCAAGGTCTAATTTGCTCCAGCAGTGGAAAAATAAATTACTTTTGGATCCCCCAGACAACAATTGGAAATTCTCTGTATCCTTATCAGCTTTGCTGAAGCACTCCTGCCCATAGCTCCCAACTGTCCTTAATTTTGAGGGACTAATGAAAGAGTGCGGTTGTCCAATCCTGTAGACCGAGCGCTCAGAAACGCGTCGCACTCGGGTGACGTCACGCTACCGCGACCCTCTGTTGTGCTGTCCAAGCCTCCTTTTGGACGCTAAATAACATCTTACACTGGATCAAGAGCACATCATCATGACTGCGAGCTGCTAGCTTCTCCTGCTCACGGGATACCATTTTAACATGTGCTTTACCCATGCCTTTGTTTGTGAGTTGCCATTTTATACTTTTTATTAAATTGTTCTCATACAGTCTACTCTTAGAAGCGCCTCTTTCCTTGTGTTCTTTCCTGCAGTGGCCTGTGGCTTCCCCACCGGAGTGCAGCCTCTTTTAGTGGACTTCCTACACCACTTTAATAATAGACTCTAAGGACTGGTCTGGCGTCAATTTGTCCACTCCCTTTCCCTTTCCCCTTTTCTCCCCATTTATTGTAAGTATACATCAGTTTTGTATTACCTATGCGCCTCTTCCTTGTGTCTCTGATTTTGAGGGACTGTCCCTGATTTGGAGCAATGCCCCTCTGTCCCTCTTTGCTCTTCATTTGTCCCTCATTTTGCTCTGATCTATATAGTTGTATATAAAATGCACATTTTTATCTATCAAAAAGTGTTTCACAGTGTTAAACCTTTCATTCAATCTCTAAATTGCTGCATTTGTAAATTCCATAAGCCAATATAATGGAATAGTAGTGGTTAAAAAAAGCACTTGTGGGTTTAACTAATCTATTTTTGTTGTACAGTTCTCCTTTAAGGGGGCATGGCAGGGGGTGTGTCCTATGCCTACATACTTTTGCTGATAGATGTCCCTCGTTCCCATCCCAGAAAGTTGGGAGATATGCTCCTGACATTTACAAAATTCAGGACATTAAGCTGAAATATACACATACAAGTATATGAGTCAGAGCAATGACTTCTCCACCTTTGTCCTCTTTCCTTTAGACAACGTCTGAGATTTCATTCAGCATCAGAAAGCCAGATATCATGCAAGCATCATTCTCTTTTTAGAAAACCCACGGTGATCTGGGGATTATTTGTCTTATATTACATGTTTATTTGTAAAATGAAAATTGTACTTTATATATAGTTAAAAAAAATTAAATAAAGTTGACCCAAAACTGCTACAGTAATCTGTTAACCACTTCCCGCCCGAGGTCGTCATATGACATCCTGACTTTGAGTGGAGATATCTGAATGATGTCTGCAGCTACAGGCATCATTCAGATATCTTTTTTTCTGCCGGCGGTTCCCTGCAAAGTAAAAGCCATCATAGTGGATGTATAACCACTTGATTGCTTTAACAGGCGGCAGGAGGGGATGCCCCCCTCCCTCCAGTGTTTCTCCCGGCTCGCTCGTGCGATTGGGAAACTGGAGAATGAATTTGCCAGCGGCGGTTTACCATAGAGCTGGTTGGGGACCACATGGCCCCCGGGCACCTCTATTACCCTTGGAGGCAAGAAGCGACGCCATGACGTCACTTCCGGTGCTGGCAGATGTAAACACTGCCATTTTTTTTGCTGGAAAGCCTGAGATAATTTTTTTTACTTTTTTTTTTTTCATCTCAGGCTTTCCAGCATAAAAAAGAGATGTGGGGACTTAAAGACCTGCCATTCCCTATTCCTATTAGGGATGTTTACATTCCTTGTAATAGAAATAAAAGTGATCAAAAAATAGAAAAATAAAAGGAAAGTCTAAAAGGGAAAGTGTAAAAATAATAAAATAAACAATAAAAAGAATGTTTTCAAACTGCCCTCATCTCCTTGTGCTCGCACGCACATAGGTCATACCCGCATATGTAAATGGTGTTCAAACCACACATGTGAGGTATCGCAGTGAATATTAGAGTGACAGCAATAACTCTAGCACAACACCTCCTCTGTAACTCTAAACTGGTAACCTGGAAACATTTTTGTAAATGTAGTCTATGGAAATTTACCGAAGTTTGGTGCCATTCCACAAGTGTGCTCAATTTTAAAGCTTGACATGTTATCTGTTTACTTGGCGCAACATCATGTTTCACATTATAGAAAAAAATGGGGGTAAATATTGTGTTTTGTTTTATTTTCAATTCATGAAAGTGTTATTTTCATTCCAAAAAAATTGCGTTTAAAAAGTCGTTGCGCAAATATCGCGTGACATAAAAAATTGCAAAATTTTTCATGTTTGGGGATTCTGAATCATTTTCTAACAAAAAAATTATGATTTTTACATAGTGGAGAGGAATGCCAGTATTAGGCCAGTATGGAAGTAGTTAAAGTGGACCTTCCAAGAAAATGGAAGGTCTGTTTAGACGACAGGCCCGCATTCTCTTTTTAAGAAAAGGTATATAAACAGTTGCCAAAAGTAGATCATTTTAAGAAAATTTAAGTCTGCACCTGAAGCTTCATGGAGGATCACTGGTGATGCCCCTGTGCCTCACTACTACATGTGGGGTTAGCTAGTTGCCCAATATCTCACTAGAAAGTCTTCCAACATGTGCACTGGCACAAGGCACCATGGAACTTGTAGTTCTGCTGAATGAGTCAGGAAAATAGTAATGATCAGGGCCGGCTCTACCACTAGGCGGAGTAGGCGGCCGCCTAGGGTGCCACTGCCACCCAGGGCGCCCATCCGCTGTTCATCCGTCACTGCTCTGCATCGATCACTCATGTCACTGGAGAGCCGCGGCTGGCAGCACACCAGGGTGGTAGAATAAGGTGGATCCAGGTGCACAGGTGCGGGCCTGTGGACCACGACTAAAGAAATGGGTAGAGAGGCTCTGCAAAAATCTCTACCTCTGCCACCTCCATCGTATACATTGACAGGGCAAAGGGGGTGATGTCAGGGGCAGAGCCAAAGGGGGGGCGGCAAAATGAGGTTTTGCCTAGGGTGTCAAAAATCCTTGCACCAGCCCTGGTAATGATGTAATGTGTGAGCATTCCCCCACAAGTTCAGGAAGGTGCACAGGAAACAGAACACTGATAAGAAAGTCTTTATCAACTAATTAGGAGGAAATTGTTGATTACATAATACTAAGCAAATTAATACTGATGTCATTGTGTAAGAAAAAATAGGCTTTAGCACAACTTGAATTTAATAATTTTCCCTGACTTTCACCAACTGTTTTTTCCCTTTCAGACTGGTGGCCATATCTAATTAAAAAGCACATTAATGCATCAAATACTTACAACAAATAAGCTGAAATCCCACAAACCCTCTGCCAAAAAATAGTTTATTATGTTTATTGGGACTCAAGAGGTAAGATTGTCTTCCTGGAGTATCTGGCGCTTATCATGCCAACCACATGGTCTCACTCAGTCTGCCAAAATTGCTTTAGTTAACATAAGTAAAAAAAAAACTGTAGTGAGAGTAAAGCAGCCCATAGATTATGCAATTTTCTTTCCTGGAAGGAAAGAAAATTGCTTGATTTCCCCATCAACACAGTGTTGATGGAAGAATCGCTCCCGCGGTGCTATCGTGTTCTGATAGCGGGGAGCCTCCCAGCCAGCAGAAAACAATGATTACTGCTAATGGCTATAGCCACCAGCAGTAATTACAATCTGGCAGGCTGGTTGTTCCCAAGTCAATTGAAACTTGGGTTCAACCAGCCTACCCATAAATGGATAGAATCTTGGTTGATCCCTGCTAAACTGGCTGAGATTCAATCCATCTATGGAGGCTTAAGATCCCACTGTTATTGTCACAGTTAGAAAGTCAGTTGCAGAGATTGCACCACAGAGCACCTAGAAGATAGTGTTTGATTCAGTGCACCATCCATATTGATCTGATACTTAAATCTTATTTAAAGTAAACCAGGCTATTGAAGCTTTTACATTAACATGAGTTTTATAACAAACCACCACTGACTTCTGTAGCTGCAGGCTCAGCTCAACAGCTCCTTCTCCCAACAGTGATTTAATAGCCGTCCATTCCTCTGATCTCAAATGCAATGACTGAGCAGGTACATTGGGAGAAGCAGCAGGGGGCTGAGCAGCTAAGAAAACTTCAGTGTTTCTGCTGTGAATTTTGGAGATGAATTACTTACAGTGGCAGTAAACTTCTTTTTTGGACTTGTACCTACAGGTAAGCCTATAATAAGGTTTACCTGTAGGTACAGTGAATATCTCCTAAACTTGCAGTGTTTAGGAGATATTTACACAGCATGCAGCCGGGGACATTACTGGCGCATGTGCTCTAAAGGGACAGCATGCCCGTGCCATTCCTTCAGAGCTGTGTGCCATGCCTGTGACTCCTGCGGGCATGCACGGGAATGATGTCATCGTGGCTCAGCCAATCAGCCAACAGGAGCATGCAAACCTGGAAGAAAGCCTGGGGGAAGATAGAAGCCCTGACAGCCATGAGCGTGCAAGGTATTTCATAATGTGCTAGTATGCAATGCATACTAGCATGTTATGCGTTTACCTTGCAGGGTTTTGTTTTTTTTCAAACATGCCTAAGTTTACTACCATTTAAATAGTGCCTGCATCTACACAGGTCAATGAGAGCTTGTTTTAAAGTGCATTTACTGCTTATTAAAGTGGTAGTAAATTCTTGTTGATTAGTTAAAAAAATGGGTCCCTGCAGGTTTAAGTCATCATGTACTAGTATGCACTGCATAGTAGTACGTTATGACAGACTTACCTACAAATGGAACCCTCCAGTGTTACACTGTCATGGCTCTCCCTGGTCCCTGGCGCTTCCATCTTCGCCCGGTCTTCAGTCTAGATTTGGTAGCTTTAGCCGTTTAAATGGCTGGGCAGAGGTGACGTCATTCCTGCACACAGAGAAAGCTGCAAATGTGGTCTGAGTTACCCATGTGTGGCTCATATGACATTACACGCTGACAGCCAGGAAGGATATTTATGGCAGAAGAGGTCTCTTTTGTTATAAAAACCCTGCCTGTCAGTGGATTTTGTAATTCTTGACTTTACTACCACTTTAAGAATACACTCATGTTTAAATATCCATACCCTGGTCACAGGTTCTCTTTAAGGTTGAAAAATTTTTAAAAGCCGCCCAAGCTAGTCTTTTTAAACACACACATTCACTGAACAAGGCATTTTGAGCCATAATAATAGTATCAGTTACATTATAAAAATCCAGAGTGATTTGGTGCAAAACTTGCAGTGCAAAAAGGGACAGTGCAAATGCATATATTCCCATATCTCATACAAGAGCATTTGACTGTTTTGCTCCACCATCAAGGTGCCAACTCAAAAAAAATCTGTAAAAATTCACATTTTTTAGTCCACATTTTTAAGCCAGTCAGGCACTCAAAGATTAGATAACAGAGTGTAAAAAGTGATGTAAAAGAAAGTAAAATGTTCCTATCTTCTGTAGAGAGCAGACAACAGGCTACTAAAGGGAAGCAGTAGTATTGGGTTGGCCTCAAACTCTACTGGATCAAGGAACAGTTGCTCCCTCTATACTTCATATTTCAAATACAAGCCTTGCGGGCCAAATCCAGCCCCCCAGGCCTTGTCATGTGGCCCTCGCACGTTTTGTGGCCAGTCCTGACATGTGTCATGACGTCTTTATGAAGACACTTAATGAATTGGGAAAGAAGACCAAGTACCATTAAGGAAGACTTGAGTCTAGTCTCTCTAGCCCATCAAAGTATTGAAAACAGATTCCTTATGCTAAAATAAGTCACATGCACAAGGAGCATGAGCTGGATCAGACAGTAGGCTGTAAAGAGTGAAATCAGTTAGTGCTTTATCTTTCCGGGGGGATCCACAAATACAGAAAATGTTCTATCTTACATACTTAACCCAGCCTTACATGGATCGAAATTCAGCTGGTTTAACAGGCACTGGCCGAATTTCAATCCATGTATGGGCAGACTGGTTGTAAAGAAGTCGATTTACCAATTTTTACTTTTGTACAACCGGCCTGTCAAGCTTTTCCTGATTAATCAAGGATGCTGGCTATAGCTGGCAGCACTGTTCTGATGGGGGGGAAGTCTCCCCACTGTCAGAATACAATAACTCAGCGAGAAGGATTCCCCAATCCAGATTGAGTGTGTGGGTTGGGGGAATCTGGTCTTCTTTTCCATTCAACTTGCTGGTTGAAATTTTGTTGGCCTTGTAAAAATTATCCCCCCCCCCACACACACACACACACACACACACACACACCACACACCCCAATACAATAGCTTCAAGGACAGTAATGCATTCAGATAATCTACCACCTGTACATGATTACTTTATAGGCTGCAAAGGCTTTGTTACACCACTACACAGGTGATATAAAATGCTATGTGTGTGTACCAGCGGCAGCCAGTCTATTAGGGACGCACGGGTGCCTCCCCCCATCCATGAGTCCGGCCCCCTGATCTACATACATGGCCCCGGACGCATGGATTCCAATGGCGGGGTGTGTTTTTTTGAAGCATGTGATTAGAGCCAGAGGCTCTAAGGGTGGGCTTGGGGTGCCGCCAATTGACCAAGCAACCGAGGGGGTGGTTGTTTGCCGCCCCCCCCCCCCAAAAAAAACACCAGCCACCACTGGTGTGTACATATTCAGTATTTACAAGTCTTTGCTCAAGTTAAAAACTAAATTAAGTACAGGGATTTAAAAAAATATATAAAAAGTTCTAACCTAATTTGTTGTTTAATGGGCATAGCATTTGCTGGACAGATTTAAAGATTATGAGACCTTACCTGGTAAAACAACCCATTCAGTTTAAAGTAGAAATGAACGTCATATATATAGTACATATAATACATTCAAAATACTTTTTTCCTTCACATAATCTCTGTTCTCAGCTGCATAAGGAGCTTAGAGAGGTGGGGTTGGAGAAACAGCAATGCACTGAACTTCTAAGTGAATGGTTGTGCAGGGGGGCATGTCAGCAGAAATCTGATCTTTGGAGGATAAGCAGACTGCTATCCCAGCACAGCCAGAAAACTGACCATGGTTTGAAGGATGTGGTCTCATGTCTAGCCTGGTCAGTTTGAAATAAGAAAGAAGGGGACTGGCAGGATCACCAGGTATTTCCAAGCAAAGAAAGCAATCGAAAGAGAACAGGATACTTTTTAACACAAGTCCATGCACGTATATAGAATAAAAAATGTTGGGGTAACATACACCCTGTAGTATAAGGTGCACAGAGGCATGCTGGCTGTAGACAGGTTAAAAAAAGATGAAGGCCTACATAGACCATATACAATATGTCTGTCTTAAATGAAATAAAATGCTGAGCTTATTAAATGTCCACGCTGCAAAAAGTATGATAGCATTAAGGGAACCTTATATTAATTTTTAAATATAAAAAAGATATTAAACTATTCAAATAATTAATGCATTGGTTAGATTACTGTAACATAAACCAAGGCAGGGAAGTGTGCACATGTTTGACAGTTTAATTTCTTGACAAGTCTGAGCTCCACAAGGGTTGCATGTCACTCAAACACCAGTCTGATACTCTGATCTAATTCTGATCTAAGTGAACCATTTCTGACAGATGTGCAGTGAATGGAAAACTTCCTTTTCCATATAGGAAACAATACAATCCTTATGCTGGCTGATGCTATCTACTAGCAACTGCAACCATTCTCAACCTGCTTTGGACTGCAAAAATAATTGAATGGATCGATACAACTTATTGCCATCCCTGCCACATACATAGAAACATATACACTCTGGGTTTTAGATTGCCTTGATGCATTAGGTTTGGTTTACTAAAGGTAGAGAGGATGTTTACTTTGCAAAGTGTATGTTCTCCCAACTTAAATTGACACTTAAAGATATCCGTATTCTCCACACATATACCATATGCATCTACTACTTAATGGCCCTGTAATCTATTTTTAATATAATTGTTTCTTACAGTGTTTTTCTGCCTCCTTGTAACATCAACCAGGAGCTTTCAAACCTCTCCTTTTCCCCTCACTTCCATTTGTTTGTTGTATGCATACTACAAATCCCACGGTCCATTGTCCCTAGTTAATGTCAGTAATGAGCAAGAGCAGGTAGCTATGCCGCTGCAAGCAGTGGGACCATGGAGAACAAACATAGCCACCCTCTAAATGGAAGTTGGATCTCAGCAGCAAAAAAAAAAGGAATTTGGATATTTGGAGGAGGCTGAGAGCAAAAGAAGGCACGTCTTAGTAAAAATATATACTTGAATAGATTTTTTTAAACCAAAGTTTAGTGTCACCTGGGTTCACACTATTGCGAATTGGATGTGGGTTTCTCCACATGCAATTCGCATGACAGGAGACTGTGACTGGCTCTCAATGGAGCCGGTTCACACATCTCCAGGGCAGCCGCAGAGCACACAGCAGAAGAGTCCTGTGCATTTTTGTCTCCATTTCAGGTCCGAATTCAGCCAAAAATTGGGACCTGAAACGGTGAATGGGCATGCACCGGACCGCCTGCTGTGCCCCGCGGCTGAACCCTGTTGTAAAGGCAGAAGCGGGGAGCCACAAGCCCTTAGAAAGGCAAATGAACATTTGCTATTCTAACATGGAACCGCTCTCCTCCTCGGGGAGGAGGAGGAGGATGTTGTCGGAGCACGGACAGCACGCTCCTTGCTCACCGGACTCTGCTCTCACTGCCTTTGCCTGCTGCCCACTCATAGCTGGGGTAAGTGCCAATGCACGCTGATAGTATTGACAGTCAGCTCACATTGAACACTGAAAACAACATTGGACGGTATACATCCACAACATTGTTGATTTGTAGCAGAACCCCTGGGGACCAGAAAAATTTTCTCGTGGCCCATCAGTGGTCCACAGACCAATGATTGGCGACTGCTGGTCTAGATGTTGTCAGAAGACCTTAGACTGCCAAAGCGTATGGGAGAAAAAAGTTGCTGGGACTGGCCTAGCAGCCCGGGTGAGCAGGAGAGTGCAGTGAGGTCAGTGGCTGGTGAGGCACTGGCTAGTATCAGAGCCAGATACACACAGGTTACATACACCGCGAACGTCAAAGCAAGAGCAATAATTCTAGCACTAGACCTCCTCTGTAACTCTACACATGTAACCTCTAAAAAATGTTAATGGGTTGTCTATGGAGATTCTTAAATACTGAAGTTTGGCGCCAATCCACAAGTGTGCGCAATTTTAAAGCGTGATCTGTTAGGTATCTATTTACTTGAGGTAACATCATCTTTTACACTATACAAAAAAATTGGGCTAATTTTACTTTTTTTTTTTATTCATGAAACTGTTTCTTTAAAAAAAACACATTTGAAAAGTTACTGCGCAAATACCGTGTGACATAAAAAGTTGCAACGACCGCCATTTTATTCCCTAGGGTATCTGCTAAAACAATATATATGTTTGGTGGTTCTGAGTAATTTTCTAGCAAAACAATGATGATTTTTTACATGTAGGAGAGAAGTGTCAGAATTGGCCTGGGTGGCAAGGGGTTAATTACCATAAGTAAGTAATATAAAATAATTATTATATATTGTTTTTAAGGTAATTTACTATATTTTCAAAAACTGTACTCAAGCAAGTGGCTTAATGGACAAATTACTGAAGTTTGAAGTTATAACTTCAAACCAGTAATTTCACAGTAAATAGAGAAATAATTATTACTATCTTATAACATATAGCATATTTATATATGATTTAGCTTGTACCTTTTCAGCAGCAGCAGCAGCAGCAGCAGCAGATTCTAATTCTCCCTCTTAAAGAGGAACTTCAGTCATTTTTTCATATTTCCATGTATTAAATCTTCTGCCCTTGTTGTTTTAACTTTGGATAGCGAAACGTTTTTTTCTGCCAGTAAATACCTTATACAGTCTACTTCCTGTTTCTTGGCTGCAAACATGCCGCGGCGTTTGACATCATGCACAGCTCTCTCTCTCACTCTCGTGAGAGTTTGCCAGGAAGGGAGGGGGGATGAGTCATAAGAGGGCCAATGAGAGCCACAGAACTGGAGGTATGCCTCTGTGTGTCTGTGTAAATCCAGGAAGTGAACAGGCAGCAGCTTCAGCTGCCCACAGTTAAAATGGATGCAGCCAGACTCAGTGGAGGGAGATTTCTGCAGCATATTTGGCAAGTACAGAATCACAGTATATATAAAATAATATGCAAAGTGGTTAGAAGGAAGCTTCAGAATGGCAAAGATGTTTTTATTACAAATTGTGTGAGCAGACTGCAGTTCCTCTTTAACTGTGTGAGAAAAACATGGGATTGTGGGTAAATCTTATACACATAAACCCACGTTTTTTCCTTGTAGTTAAGAGGGCTGGGCTGGAAGGGAGTATTTGTCTTTTAGACACATGCACCCTTCTATGACATGGTAGTGAGGTGTGCCGGTGGGACGGGAGGCCGGAGAAGAGCGGCGGAAGGCGACGGGAGGGCAGGATGTCCCCTCCCGCCCCCTGGGATAACGACCGAGCGGGTCCCGAGCCAGATCGCCGTCATCACCGGATAGCCGACCATCTGCTCTAAAAAACGGTAACGCAGTTCGCAAGTGGTTAAGTAATATTGAACCCTCAACATTTTTAGTTCTTACCCCTAGCACTTGCAGTTTACACCTTTCAATGCTGCTCACTCCCACTCTATCTCAGTGCTGCTTCCTTGAACTTCTGGTCTTTAGAAAAAAAGAATTATCAGTGAACAGTGCAGTCTGGAAACAGTCTGCTAGCTTGGAGGAGGAGGGAGGAGCATCCATCCTAGGCTATGGGGCTGTATGTTTCTATTGATGCGCACAGTGTAGGGAGACACTGCTTTTGTCTTTTCATGCAAGGGTGACTCTATGCTGTAAGAGAAAGGAGCCATTCCAAAACAGGAAACCTGAGGCAGCGGTTATGGCACCAGTTTAAACTGCAACATAGGCGAGGGTTAAAAGATAAAGAAGCTGTATACTCAGTGAGGGAGGTTTACTAAAACTGGTGCACACAGAATCTGGTGCAGCTCAGCATAGTAACCAATCCACTTCCAGGTTTTATTGTCAACGCTTAATTGAACAAGTTGAAGTTTGAAGCTGATACACCAGTTTTAGTAAATCTCCCCCAGTAAGTGATTAAATCAGCTGATAAAAGTGATTAAAGTGTTACTAAACCTACAACAGTAAAATCAGCGTGTATATGCAGCATTGCATGCTTGTTATACTTGTTTACATAGTACTGGGTTTAGTAACACGTTAACTATTTTAGGGTTTAATGTCACTTTAACATGCCATCAGATGTGTGAAATGTGTCTTGAACATGGGTTAGGACTATATCCAACTGAACCCGCAATCAACATTTGGCTGCATCTCCAAGCCCATGTGGAATAGGCCTAAAGTCAGCCATAGACAGTGTGATCAACACAGTTAAAGTGGAGCTCCACCCAAAAGGGGAAGTTCCACTTTAAGGACTCGTCCCCCGCTCATCTCGAATAATTGGCACTTTTGAGGAGCGGGGGAGAGTGGGTACCTAAGTTTGACAGGTACCCGCTCCCACTTCTGCTCTGGCTGCCTAGCCGATCTGAGTGGAAGTTCTCCCCCCTCCCCCACAGTCTTTTGGGACACATGGCAGGTCCCAGAAGACTGCATCCACCATTCACAATGTGCAGCGCTGCTCAGGCATGTACAGTGGGCACCCAGCTGTGAAGCCACAAGCTGTTACAGCCAGGTACCCATAGTGAAGATGCCGGCACCGTGGAAAGAAGACAGTGGGTGAGACCGACTAGGGTGAGCACACCACTGGATCATGGGGCAGGTGAGTGGCTGTTTTTTAAGAGTCAGCAGCTATAGTTTTTGTAGCTGCTAACTTTTATTTTTTCCACAGGAGACTGGAACTCCGCTTTAAGCCTGGTACACATTTTGGTCGGCTCTGGTCTGAGCCACTGTACTAACCAGTTACCACAGCGATCTCCCCTGCTGAGCTGCTGTGTTCTGACAGGGGGACAGCCCGCCCAACAGAACACTCTGGTCAGTGCTCTCTGCCATTGGAGTCAGTCGGCTGCTGGTTTTCCAGCATGCTCGTCTGGAATCTCCCTCCCAGGACATTGCATTCTGGAATCTCCCTCCCAGGACATTGCATTCTGGAATCTCAATCCCCAGGACATTGCATTCTGGAATCTCCCTCGCAGGACATTGCATTCTGGAATCTCAATCCCCAGGACATTGCATTCTGGAATATCCCTCCCAGGACAGTGCATTCTGGAATCTCAATCCCCAGGACATTGCATTCTGGAATCTCCCTCCCCAGGACATTGCATTCTGGAATCTCCCTCCCCAGGACATTGCATTCTGGAATCTTAATCTCCAGGACATTGCATTCTGGAATCTCCCTCCCAGGACATTGCATTCTGGAATCTCCCTCCCCAGGACATTGCATTCTGGAATCTCAATCCCCAGGACATTGCATTCTGGAATCTCCCTCCCCAGGACATTGCATTCTGGAATCTCAATCCCCAGGACATTGCATTCTGGAATCTCCATCCCCAGGACATTGCATTCTGGAATCTCAATCCCCAGGACATTGCATTCTGGAATCTCAATCCCCAGGACATGGGCGTTGCTAGGTCTACAAAAGATCTGGGGCTAGAGCCCATAGCTGAGAAGTAAAGAAAGCCATACACTTGGGTAGGCGTATTATACACATGTATATAATCACCTGCTGTTTAAAAAACGTTAACTCCAGAGGTTCCCGCCCCCATCCAGCCCTATGATACTGGCCAATGAAGAGGACAGCGGTGAAAATGTCCGCAGGCCAGGTGCCCGCATTCAGCAGTGGCGGGCTGGGTGCCGATCCCTGCTCTAGAGACTCGGGGCTATGGGCCCTAAATTCGGGGCTATAGCCTCAATAGCCACCCCCTAGCAACGCCTCTGCCCCAGGACATTGCATTCTGGGATCTCCCTCCCAGGACATTGCATTCTGGAATCTCCCTCCCCAGGACATTGCATTCTGGAATCTCAATCTCCAGGACATTGCATTCTGGAATCTCCCTCCCCAGGACATTGCATTCTGGAAGCTCCCTCCCAGGACATTGCATTCTGGAATCTCCCTCCCCAGGACATTGCATTCTGGAATCTCCCTCCCCAGGATATTGCATTCTGGAATCTTAATCTCCAGGACATTGCATTCTGGAATCTCCCTCCCAGGACATTGCATTCTGGAATCTCAATCCCCAGGACATTGCATTCTGGAATCTCAATCCCCAGGACATTGCATTCTGGAATCTCAATCCCCAGGACATTGCATTTTGGAATCTCCCTCCCCAGGACACTGCATTCTGGAATCTCCCTCCCCAGGACATTGCATTCTGGAATCTCAATCCCCAGGACATTGCATTCTGGAATCTCAATCCCCAGGACATGGGCGTTGCTAGGTCTACAAAAGATCTGGGGCTAGAGCCCATAGCTGAGAAGTAAAGAAAGCCATACACCTGGGTAGGCGTATTATACACATGTATATAATCACCTGCTGTTTAATGTAAAACGTTAACTCCAGAGGTTCCCGCCCCCATCCAGCCCTATGATACTGGCCAATGAAGAGGACAGCGGTGAAAATGTCCGCAGGTCAGGTGCCCGCATTCAGCAGTGGCGGGCTGGGTGCCGACCCCTGCTCTAGAGACTAGGGGCTATGGGCCCTAAATTAGGGGCTATAGCCTCAATAGCCACCCCCTAGCAACGCCTCTGCCCCAGGACATTGCATTCTGGGATCTCCCTCCCCAGGACATTGCATTCTGGAATCTCCCTCCCCAGGACATTGCATTCTGGAATCTCAATCTCCAGGACATTGCATTCTGGAATCTCCCTCCCCAGGACATTGCATTCTGGAATCTCCCTCCCCAGGACATTGCATTCTGGAATCTCCCTCCCCAGGACATTGCATTCTGGAATCTCAATCCCCAGGACTTTGCATTCTGGAATCTCCCTGCCAGGGCATTGCATTCTGGAATCTCAATCCCCAGGACATTGCATTCTGGAATCTCCCTCCCCAGGATATTGCATTCTGGAAGCTCCCTCCCAGGACATTGCATAATGGAATCTCCCTCCCCAGGACATTGCATTCTGGAATCTCCCTCCCCAGGACATTGCATTCTGGAATCTCCCTCCCCAGGACATTGCATTCTGGAATCTTAATCTCCAGGACATTGCATTCTGGAATCTTAATCTCCAGGACATTGCATTCTGGAATCTCTCTCCCAGGACATTGCATTCTGGAATCTTAATCTCCAGGACATTGCATTCTGGAATCTCTCTCCCAGGACATTGCATTCTGGAATCTCAATCCCCACGACATTGTATTTTGGAATCTCCCTCCCCAGGACATTGTATTCTGGAATCTCAATCCCCAGGACATTGCATTCTGGAATCTCCCTCCCAGGAAATTGCATTCTGGAATCTCCCTCCCCAGGATATTGCATTCTGGAATCTCCCTCCCCAGGACATTGCATTCTGGAATCTCCCTCCCCAGGACATTGCATTCTGGAATCTCCCACCCCAGGACAGTGCATTCTGGAATCTCCCTCCCAGCACATTGCATTCTGGAATCTCCCTCCCCGGGACATTGCATTCTGACAGCTGTATCCACTGAATACCCTAATCAATGGCTGCAGCTACTTCAATCAAAATTTTCTAACATGTCCCTTTGACAGAAGTTGATCAAATGGTCAACCACTGCTGAGCGGGCACATCCACCTACTGATCAAAATTCGACTGGTCCGATTGCTATCAGTGCAAGACCAATTTCATTCACAATCAACTTGACAGCCATGATAGCCAGAAAACTAGCATTGTCTTACAAAGAGCCAACAGGTTTCCATCAACAGAATTTGCATCCATTGTCGAGATCAGTGTTTCTCAAACTTTTTTCAGTCAAGGCACCCTTTACAATTACGCACAATCCCGAGGCACCCCATTCTAAACTTTAAAAACCTAAATGAATAATTTTACATAATGCAGCAACACCCATACGCAGAGGACACCCAACATTAGCGGGGATTTATTCTTCCAAAGGAAACATCTTTGCACACTGACATTGACTAGTATTCCAATGTTTCTCTTCTCCCTCAGCCTGTGGTCACACCAGGTACGATTTAAAGTAGTGCGATTTAAAGCCCCACTTCAACCACTACTTCTGTGAGATTTGTAATGATTTGATACGACCTCAGTGCTATCGCACCTATGTGAACCGGGGCTTAGGTACGATTTATGAATCGCATGTCGTGCCTGAAGTCCTACTGGTTTGACAGAGGGCTCGCTCAGCTAACGTGATGCCAGTGCTGATGGAGAAGAGACGGGGAGGGTCAAAAAAGTCTGCTATGAAGGTTCCAACCTCCTCCTTGCCAACCGATGATGTCATTGGTTGTTATGACACTGGCAGCTAGAAGGTTGTAATGGTGCACAATCTGTGGCTTTATGTAACTAATAGGCAGGCTTGATCCACCTGCCGGCTTGTATACAATTTTTTGGCCCGTTCCTAGGCATTTTGCCAAGGCACCTGAAGGCACCCTGGTTGAAAAAGGCTGGTCTAGAATGCTTCCAAACCATTGCAACTATCCTAGGAGTCATACACTTGTTCTAATGAGGATGTGAACGACTGTTAGATGTATAGAGAAAAAAGGAAGTGTATGGGCAGAAACATAGACTATAGCCCTAGAACAGCCGCCAAACTGTAGCTTTGAGCAGAGAAGAGGCAGTTGTGCTGTGTCGGTTTTGAGCAGTGACTTTTAGCGAAACTTTACAGGTAGTTCCCCAGGTTGTGAAGTAAGTAGCACTCACCCTGGCGGCTCTGGAAGAGTAAGGATCCTCAAATAAAGCCCACATCCGAGGTCTTAACCTTCTCCATCGGCTGACCTTACCATCAGCACCCACCACGTCCTCTATGCCCAGCCTCTTGCCCATGTCCTCGTCATCCTCATCTATAGGCGGTGGCTCTCCGGTGATCAGGTCCGGGGTTTCGAAGATGTCCAAGGCTTCTTCGGCATCTCGGTGCTGGCGGTAGGTCATCCAGCAACAGGGTTCCACATCGGTCTCATCGATCCCCCAGAAGGCTAGCTCCTCCTCAAAGAGGGGTCCACACACATCGGCCGGGCAGTGCAGCTTCCCTGTGCGGTAATAATTGAGAACATAGGCGAAGACCCCGGGGTGTCGGTCGAAGAAGAACTCATTGCCCCGGCTGGTGCTCTGGAAGGGTCCCGGGAATGGCTGCTGATCCAGCCCGGGGTCGCTGTGCGATTCGCATGCCAGGAGTGCCAGGCGGGTCCCGGGCACGGTCTTCAGCGTACTCCGGTACGTCTCGTGTCTGGTGCCCCCCACGTTCAGGATGATCCTCTCGTTCTCATCGATCTTCCCCATCTCTCTGGATCCGACATGACTCGCATGGGTGGCAGGTGAAAGCAGCCCGGCTCCTGGGGTCACACAAAGGAAGAGGGGGAAAGACAAAAGTCAGCCAGAGTCACCGATTACAAATTACAAATTTCCCAACTTCTGCACACTTCTCCCACCTGTCACTTGGCACCCCTCCCACTCCACACCACCTGTCACTTGGCTTCCCGCCCACTCTACACCACCTGTCACTCAGCGCCCCGCCCACTCTGCACCACCTGTTAGTCGGCGCCCCATCCACTCCGCACCACCTGTCACTTGGTGCTCCGCCCACTCTGCACCCTGCCCACTCCTCTCTACCTGCCACTCGGCGCACTGCCCACTCTGCACCACCTGTCACTCGGCGCCCCGCCCACTCTGCACCACCTGTCACTCGGCGCCCCACCCATTCCGCACCACCTGTCACTCGGCGCACCGCCCACTCCTCACTACCTGTCACTAGGCGCACCGCCCACTCTGCACCATCTGTCACTCGGCGTCCCCCCTCCACACCACTTGTCACTCAGCGCCCCGCCCACTCTGCACCACCTGTCAATCGGCTCCTCGCCCACTACGCCCCCACCTGTCACTCTGCCTCCGCCCACACCACCTGTCACTCGGCGCCCCGCTCACTCACCAACTGTCATATAGTGTCAAGGTGATCAGTCACCTTCCCTTGTGCCTATCCATAGGTGTGCACACAGGGTGTGCCAGATGTGCCTGAGTACATCCAAATCACCCTGTGTGGCACACATACCACCTGTTTAGACCTCTGATATTTCACCAAAGCCTCCTAATGGGGCTCCTACAAAAATAGTAAAAAATAAATAAATAAAAACTACTGACACTGTACAATGCTCTATTGACACTGTTAGTATATATACACGCATACAGTATGTGTTTGAGTTTTGGGGTGCACACCCTAATGCAATAGGCTGCGCACACCTATGTCTCTATCACACTCCTTCCATCTGTCACTCGACACCCCGCCCACTCTGCACCACCACTCACATGGAGTGAAGGTGATCAGTCACCTTCCTTTGTCCTTATCACACCCTGGGGGCCATACACGCTTCTATCAATCCTCATTTTCTTTTACCATATACAATCTATAGTTGACAACCCATTCAACTGATATGCCATACACTGGAAATGGATTTTCATCCTTAATACCCCTGGGTCCACCATATCACCTTACCATCTCATCAAATGAAATATGATCATATCCATGGACAAAATATCTCAATCAATGCAAAACGATCAATAACATTCTGTCCTGACCAAATGACAGTTATGGCTATGCGATTTTATCATTTCGATCAAATTGCACATTGAACGGACATGAAAATCAAAGCGTGTGTGGCCACCATTAGATTAGGCTGGTCGTACTCTATGCAATCTGCAACATGTTGCAGTCTGACCATACGATCTTTGCACAATCAGCTTTAGATTTACCAAAGCTATGCAATATCTTGACCTCCCTAAACTATTCAATCAGGCAGGCCCTGCACTACTTACTTAACAGTGGATCTAGATCAGATACATATTGTATGGTCAGCCAAAGCTGGCCATATGTGACACAATCTGATTGTATAATCTCCTTTAGCTCTACCATCAACTATATAGTGCAAGGGCCTGCCTGATTTGATGCTATCAGGGGCGTAACGATAGGGGTTGCAGGGGTTGCAATTGCAACCGGGCCCCATGGTCCAGGGGGCCCATGTGCCTCCCTTGTACACCTGAATAGGAGGGATGGCGGGGGTGGCATTTAGAGGACCCAATCTCCTCCATTTTCCTCTATCCAGTTTACTTGTCTTCTGCTGTTCCCAGGGCCCCTGTGTGCTTCCCTGGTCCCCCTGGGGCCTGCTGCAGAACTTGTGAAAGGGCCCCACTGCAGTACCGTAATAAAGGGACCCACGATAGGAGTAAAGGGCCCCAGGATCAGTGGGAAGAGGGAAGGGCCCTGGCCAGGGGTCAGGGGGCCCTTCATAATTTCTTGCACCGGGGCCCTGAAGGTTCTAGTTACGCCTCTGGATGCTATGAATGTATCAATTAGGTTTGTCTTTATATTACATGCTTTTGGAAAATCTAAAGAAGATTGTGTGAAGATTGTACAATCAAATTGTATAGCATATGATCAGCAGTAAAGCTGGCCATACTCTATACAAACTAACTGTACAATCCTCTTTAGATCTACCAAGGGCACATCTGACTGATACAATGAATCGATCAGCAATGTTTGTCCTTATATTACAGGGGTCATCAAACTTTCTAATCAAAAGGCCAGTTTACTATCCTTGAGATTTTAGGGAGGGAGGGGGGGCAGACTGAGGCCAGTGGGTGTAGAAAAATTCCTAGTGTCGAGAACCACATCCAATCCTTGGTGTCAGTGGGAGGAATAGTGCCCCATTGGTGTTGGTGAGAGGAATAGTGTCCCGTCATTGGTGTCAGTGAGAGGAATAGTGCCCCATTGTTGGTGTCAGTGATAGGAATAGTGCCCCATTGTTTGTGTCAATGGGAGGAATAGTACCCCATTGTTGGTGTCAGTGGGAGGAATTGTGCCCCATTGTTGGTGTCGGTGAGAGGAATAGTGCCCCATCATTGGTGTCAGTAGGAGGAATAGTGCCCCATTGTTGGTGTCAGTGGGCAGAATAGTGCCCCATTGTTGGTGTCGGTGATAGGAATAATGCCCCATTGTTGGTGCCGGGGATAGTAATAGTGCTTCATCATTGGTGTCAGTGGGAGGAATAGTGCCCCATTGTTGGTGTCAGTGAGAGGAATAGTGCTTCATCATTGGTGTCAGTGGGAGGAATAGTGCCCCATTGTTGGTGTCGGTGAGAGGAACAGTGCTCCATCATTGGTGTCAGTGGAAGGAATAGTGCCCCTCCGTTGGTGTCAGTGGGCAGAATATTGCCCCATTGTTGGTGTCGGTGGGAGGAATAATACCCCACTGTTGGTGTCAGTGAGAGGAATAGTGTCCTGTCATTGGTGTCAGTAGGAGGAATAGTGCCCCATGGGCCAGATAAAGGCAAGCAAAGGGCTGCATCCAACCCATGGGCCACAGTTTGGAGGCCACTGTTATATTACATCATTTTGGTAAATCTAAAGATTGTATGAAAATTGCACAATCAAATTGAATAGCATATGGTCAGCAGTGAAGCTAGTCACATCCTATGCAATCCAATTGCACATTTATATCTACCGTCAACTATATAGTGCAAGGCCCCACCGATTTGCTGCAATGAATGAATCAATAAGGTATGTCCTTATATTACAAGATCTTGGTAAATCTAAATATTGTATGAAGATTGTACAATCAAATCGTATAGCATATGTTCAGCAGTAAAGTTGGGCATACCCTGTACAATCTAATTGTACAATTCCCTTTAGATCTACCATCAACTATATACAGCAAGGGCCCCTCTGATTTGCTACAATGAATGGATCAATAAGGTCTGTCCTTATATTACATAATTTTGTAAATCAAAAGAAGATTGTACAGAGGTTGCACACGCAGATTGCATAGCGCATAGTTAATGTTAAAGCTGGCCGCACACTATACAATCAGATTGTACAGAGGTTGCACATGCAGATTGCATAGTGTATAGTGAATGTACACACTATATAATCAGATTGTACAGAGGTTGCACAATCAGATTGCATAGTGCATGGTGAATGTACCCACTATATAATCAGATTGTACAGAGGTCCCACAAGCATATTGCATAGTAAATGTACACACTATATAATCAGATTGTACAGAGGTCGCACAATCAGATTGCATAGTGAATGCACACACTATATAATCAGATTGTACAGAGGTTGCACAAGCAGATTGCATAGTGAATGTACACACGATATAATCAGATTGCATAGTGCATAGTGAATGTACACACGATATAATCAGATTGCATAGTGCATAGTGAATGTACACACGATATAATCAGATTGCATAGTGCATAGTGAATGTACACACGATATAATCGGATTGCATAGTGAATGTACACACTATATAATCAGATTGTACAGAGGTCGCCCAAGCAGATTGCATAGTGAATGTACACACGATATAATCAGATTGCATAGTGCATAGTGAATGTACACACGATATAATCAGATTGCATAGTACATGGTGAATGTACACACGATATAATCAGATTGCATAGTGCATAGTGAATGTACACACGATATAATCAGATTGCATAGTACATGGTGAATGTACACACGATATAATCAGATTGCATAGTGCATAGTGAATGTACACACGATATAATCAGATTGCATAGTGCATAGTGAATGTACATACAATATAATCAGATTGTATAGTGCATAGTGAATGTACACACAATATAATCAGATTGTATAGTGAATGTACACACAATATAATCAGATTGTATAGTGCATAGTGAATGTACACACAATATAATCAGATTGTATAGTGCATAGTGAATGTACACACGATATAATCAGATTGTATAGTGCATAGTGAATGTACACACAATATAATCAGATTGTACAGAGGTAGCAGAAGCAGATTGCTTATGGCCACACACTATACAATCAGATTGTACAATCTACATAGATTTGCTTTAGTTTCAGTTCCTTGCACTCCCATCAGATTGTATGGTGTATGTTGATCTAGGGATGAGGCTGCTAATGGCACCCAGGAGAAATGGCAGCAGCCATAGTGTCCATTCATTCATCCATGTCATGCACGCAGCCCATACCTCAAAGAGAGAGAGAAGAAAGTGTGTGGACGGTGTGGCCGGCGCTCCTCACCTCCCTGGGCACATGGTAGTCGGTGGGCGATGCCCAGGTGTAAAGTCTTGCTCTTTGATGAATGGTGATGGTTGTCTCCAGCCTTAGTCCTCCCTATAAGATATCCCTCCTGATTCCGACCTCTGTTGGTAGTGGTAAGTAGTTTCTCGTTCTGAAATGTGGACCCGTAGCGGGTGGCTGATGGTACACGGGTCCCTCCACTCCTCGCGGCCGGTGTGGCAGGTGTGTGAAAGAAGAGAGAGAGAAACTCCATACCCGACGCACGTACTGTACCTACTTACTTACCTGTGATACCGACGACGGTAAAGAGGACCCACGGTAATCGTCGGAGTAGGGATCTAGTTGTATGTGGTATGTTAGACTACCCTCACGTTCCTTGACTTTGATTTCGTTTAGATACATCTAACATGTTAGACTAACATATCACA
>BLSH010209096.1:878616-944952 GCA_018402905.1 Glandirana rugosa | reverse complement strand
ACGGTGCTATTAGTGTCGCAGGAACAGTAAGAGCCCTTTCACACTGGGGCTGGCGGGCGCTAGCGGTAAATCTCCGCTAGTTTCAGCGGGGATTTACTGCTGTTATAGCGGCGCTACGGCGCCGCTATGCAGGCGGGTGCGCGGCGCTTTTAACCCCCCACAAGGGGTTAAAACGGGGTTAAAAGTGCCGGCGCGCCACGCTACCGAGGCGGTGTGCAGCCGCTTCGGAAGCGCTGCCCATTGTTTTCAATGGGCAGGGGTGGTGGAGGAGCGGTGTATCACCGCTCACCACACCGACCCAAAGATGCTGCTTGCAGGACTTTTTGTAACGTCCTGCAAGCGCACCGCCCCAGTGTGAAAGCACTCTGGCTTTCACATTGGGGTGGGTGGGGAGGGATTTTTGAGGCGTTTTACAGGCGCTATTTTTAGCTAAATAGCGCCTGTAAAACGCCTCAGTGTGAAAGGGGTCTTAAGGTTGTTTTTGAAAGAGAGTCCCTTCTCCTTGGGGCCAGTAGGGCTTCTGTAGCCATTCTAATATCCTCCACCACCATCACACCCACTGCAAGTCTGGGGACCAAGGTGAACAGCAAGTACTATCATAAAGTGGTTCCAAAGCGTAAACATTTTTACCTTAAAAGAGATGTACCGCCAAAGTTTGTTTGTCTGTACTTCTCCTGTGGATCACAGGGGTGCATGGCTGTCTTTAGCACAGGGCAAAAGGGGCAGCTGCCCCGGGCCCAGTCATTGTTGTGGGGCCCAAGGCAGCTGCCCCTTGAGCCCATACTTCCTACAAATAGTTGATAATTGAATTCGGGAGGGCCCAAGTAAATGTTTGCCCAGGGTCCAATTAATATTAAAGATGACCCTGCAGGGATGCAATTCATTTTGCGCTCCTGTGACCCGTTGGGGGCTGAAGTCCGCTGTCTGCTAATGTCACAGTGCCGGTCCAGGCTTGGGCAAGATTGCAACACTAGAGTCGGGATCCGCCCACATGCCTGGACCGACACACTGCTCAGCCTGTCAGCGAGCAGCTGAGAGCCTGAGCTGGCCACTCCTGCCCCTCCACAGCCCACCAATGCAGTGAGCAAGGAGGGGGCAGAGCAGAGAGCTGTGACTGACAGTCACCAGCTCTCTGCTCGGGGAGCTGTGAGAACCAATCTGCTCTCAGTGTTAGAGCCGGCAGGGGAAAGATGTAGCATGGGATCAATGCTGCATCCACCTAGGTAAGTATAGATCTTCAAAAACCCCAAACCCCATACTTCTCTTTTAAAATGTTTCTTACCCCAACATTTAATATTCCTGATTTGTGCCTACTGTACCATGTACTTGTATGAGAAAGTATCCTGTTCTCTTTGTATTGCTTCCTTTATGTGAGATCCCTGGTGTTCCTGCCAGTCCTCTTGCTTTCCTAATAATAACTGAACAGAACAACCAGCAACCCCCCCCCCCGGGGGGAATGTGCTGTCGTGGCACTGACAGCAACTCCCCCCCCCGACCCTCGCCCCCCCGGCGGGAGGTCCAGCACTTGCTGGGCTGTAGTGTCCTGTCCTCTCCTCCAGTGTGCGGGCAGAGCAGGAGCAGCGGGTATCTCCATGCTCCATGTCTCCTCTCCTCCTAAGCACCAGGCATCCAAAAGGATCGCCTGGCGCTTTGGCCAATCGGGAAGCAGGTCTCAACGACCTGCCTCCTGATTGGCGGGGAGGAAATTTAGTGTGAAAATAGCAAAAATTCATTTGCTATGGTCGCACAATTGGGTGTGATCAGGGCGCACTCTGCACCCCGAGCCCACCCTATTTTGAAGCCTATTAGAGCCCCTGAAAGGGGCCAGGTGCATGATAGGGGGCGGTGGCAAGGATGGGAGGTGGCACCCGTGCATCCTTAATGCATGGGCCACCACTGCCCCCAGCTCTTATGCAGATGAGAACAGAGGGAATGTGATCACTTATAAAAAAGGGGGAAAAAAAGGTATTTATAGTGTTTTATTATATCTATACATAAATGGTTTGCCTTTCATTTCCATTGTAAACTGAATGGGTTGTTTTACAAGGTGATTTACCACTTTAATGCATTCCTTGCAGTAAGGTAAAACATGTGTAGGCATTAATATTGGTCCCTCTAAGGCTCTGTCCACCATGCAGCATTCATATATTAGGGTAAAGCAAAGTGAACTTCACCTGAGTGCCCTCTGACACCTGCGGGCACTCAGGTGAGGGTCACTTTGCTTTACCCTAATATATGAATGCTGCATGGTGGACAGAGCCTTAGAGGGACCATAACCAGGGAATATCCCAATACATCTAAACGTATCAGAAAGATCTGGAACCAGGCTAGGACTGGTGGAATAGCACCCAAAGGAGTGGCGGAACATCACCCTGAGATTCTGTGTAATCAAAAAGCACTTGTGATTACTTACTAAGGTGAGAGTTCTGGGAGCACAGAGATGTCACAAGGAGGTGAAAATACATCATATCGTTTATAGGTTCACATGAGAAGCACTTTTATTTGGAAATAAGTAATTATTTCAGACACATCACCGCTGGAAAATGAACTGTCACATACCTTGAGAGATATTTACCTGCACTTTTAAATAGACTGCACTATAGCTATGCACTTTATATGTGATGGTACATACCACAGTTAATGAAATATATATGATTTAATGAGACACATTATATTATAGAGTTTGTGCAACGTCATTTTTTGCATTTTTAATGTTTATACTGGTGGGAACACAGTGGGAGGTTGCAGCAACTAGCCGAAGTATTATATTAATTGTGTATTTTTTGCATCTTAATTTCTTCACTTTATCTTATTACATTTCATTTATTTTATTTTATTTTACTTGGACACATCACAGTAGGATCATTTTTGTATAGAGGTAGTGCAGAGGTACACATTCACCTTTAACACTGATGCCACATAACGCCTTGTGGGTTTTATTTTAAATACCCAGGGTTATGGATGGATAAAGTGGGGAGGAGGAGCTGTGATGCCACAATCCCCACCTTGTCAAATCAAAGAAACTTTGTAACCATTTAGGGCAGTCTTTAATATTGATTGCACTCTGGGCTAACATTTTCTTGGGACCTCCAAAATATGCTTATCAACTATATGATGGCAGTGTGGGCTCAAGGGGAAGCGGTTTTGGGCCCCACAACAATGATTGGGCCCGGGGAAGCTGCCCCTTTTGCCCTGTGTTAAAGATGGTCCTGTAACCATTGTAAAAAAATCCCCACAACAATGATTGGGCCCCGGGCAGCTGCCCATTTTGCACTGTTAAAGACGGTCCTGTAACCATTGAAAAAAAATTCCTACAACAATGATTGGGCCCGGGGCAGCTGCCCCTTTTGCCCTGTGTTAAAGCTAGTCTTGTAACCATTGAAAAAAATCCCCACAACAATGATTGGGCCCAGGGCAGCTGCTCCTTTTGCCCTGTGTTAAAGACGGTCCTGTAACCATTTAAAAAAAAACAAGGCATTGTATGGTGGCATGCTGAGCAGGCAACCTCCTATGGTCTATGTACATTGGGGCAACCACTCACACGGGACCTAGAATATTGCCACATAAATTGTAATATTGTGACTACTACAGTAGTTGTCAGCATCCACAGTGATCCCTCGGTATGAGATATGCATGCTGAACATTGGTCTAAGCTAGACCAATGTAACCTTGTAATGAAGATCTACTTGGTCCTCGGCTTTAAATAACTTTTGATAGAGGGCATGCTGTCCAAGGCAGAGGGGTATTACTGAGGTGGAGGGTCAAAGCTGAGGAGTTTAGCTGCAGGAGGTAATGGGGTAGGCAGGTTAGATCTGGGGGAGCAGTGGGTAAAGGATTCAACTCTGGAGTCCTGGCTTATATCTTGCACCAGGATACAGGGTATGCCAAGCCATGCTATTGGGTGCCTTGGTAATCAGACAGTAGATGCCAGTGAAAACAGTGACAAGCACAAATCAGGTATAACTTTGCAAAAATAATTATTCTTCAATGAGGAATGAAACACACATTGGGGGAGGTTTACTAAAACTGGCGCACACAGAATCTGGTGCAGCTTAGAGCAGCCTTTTTCAACCAGGATGCCCAGGCACCCTGGGGTACCTTGAGGCTTCTTCAGGGGCACCCTGAAAAAATGCCTAAAAATGTATCAAAAATGGTATACAAGCCAGCAGGTGGCTGAAGACTGCCTTTTAGTTACACAAAGCCACAGGTTTTCATTATGCACCATTATGACTTTCTATACACTGCCATCCTAACAACCAATGACATCATCAGTTAAGGAGGATGTCTGTCCCCTCCACAGCATCCTTGTTTGACCCTCCTGTGCCTCTCTCCCTCAGCACTTGGGTCACAATAGCTGACCGATGGAGAGAAATTGAGGGAGAAGAGAAACAATGGAATACTAGTCAGTCTCAGTGTGCAAAAGTGTATTTGCTATGGAAGAATAAATCACCTCTGACGATGGGTGTCCTACGTGTGGATGTTGCTGCATTGTGTAAAACTATTAAGAATATTTTTTTACATTTTAGAATGGAATGCCTCAAGACAGCGCATAATTATAAAGAGTGCCTTGAGATTGTCTATAATATTAAAGGGTGCCTTGACTGGAAAAAGGTTGAGAAACACTGGCCTAGACAATTAAACTTGGAAGCTGATTGGTTTCTCTGCAGAGCTGCACCACATTTGACACACTCCAGTTTTAATAAATCACCCCCCTTGGGTAGTGCTTAAAAAAATAGATATGCCTCCACTGGGGCACTTCTGTACTTTCTACCCATTTAATGCCTTTGCAATATCTACTTTGCTGGTTCTTTTTGCAGGTATTTATAAACCAGGCAAACTAGGCTCCATTCACACTTTGGAAACTAAAGTCGCATGATAAGCCGCTTCCCATGTTTTTCAATGACAACCATTCAAATATGTGCAACCTCAAGTCACAACAACTTTAAAAAGGTTCCTGCACTACTTTGGACCAACTTTCATGCTTGAGTGCCATAGACTGCAACGTAAGGCCCCATTCACACTTTGGTCATCAAAGTCGCATGACAAGTTTTTCCCCATATTTTCCAATGATACCCATTCATATATTTGCAACATAAAGTTGCGGCAACTTCAAAGTAGTTCATGCACTACTTTGGCCTGACTTTCATGCAACTTGAGGGTCATAGACTCTCAAAAGTTGCATGAAAGTCTTACCTGGATGTTATACATTGCAACAGTTGTCCATTATCACTGGTCAAAGCCAAAGTCATATCTAAAAGTTTTATATTATATTATACCATTATGTTGCATAATATTTTTTTATGAACCTTTAGCGGTGTCTTGTTACTCTCCTGTGTGTATGTATATAACAAAAAATATTGTTTTTAAATTCACTTTTTGTTTTTTGCACATCATTTTTTAATATATACCTAGTTCATTTCCAAACTCTTTTGGGAGTGTCTATGGATGGAGGGTTAATTGGCACCACCAGATACTAAGTAGTTACACTTGTGAGATCTGTTATTTAAGAATCTTTGTACTTGAAATCTGGTAGGTTATGAGTAAGCGAACATGTAGTTTGTGAAACGCGTCAATCTTCGCCAGTCCGCTGTTTGATGTCCGCACTTTTTCTGTAAATATTTTCCATCACTGGATGGATTTATAATAAATCAGTCATGGTATTCAGCTTAACCTGTGTGCGGTCAACTTCCTTTGCTCTACAAAAGTCATATCTAAGCTGCACCTATCCAAAGTTGTGTAAAGTTGCACTCCAAAGTCGGCGCAACTTTGGAGTCCTACAATTGTGAATGGAGCCTTAACCTTCAAAAGTCACATGAAAGTCGCACCAGGATGTTATACATGTGACAGTTGTGCAACAGTTGTCCATTATGATTGGTCAAAGCAAAATCACATCCAAGTTGCATGCATCCAAAGTTGCGTCAAATTTGCACCAAAGTTGAAGTTGCACTCCAAAGTCGCATGACTTTGGTACAAGTGTGAATGGAACCAGCAAAAAAAACAGAAAAAGTGACTTGACATAAGATGTAGAATGATGAAGCACAGATGGAGAGAATCTCAAACAGGACAAAACCAAGAAAACACAATTAAACTCTAGAAACGCGGCAACTTTTGTGAAAACCAATCAATAA
Source organism: Glandirana rugosa (assembly GCA_018402905.1). Lineage (NCBI taxonomy): Eukaryota > Metazoa > Chordata > Amphibia > Anura > Ranidae > Glandirana > Glandirana rugosa. The sequence continues at coordinate 938,824 of BLSH010209096.1, read as the reverse complement.
ACGCTGATTATGATTTTTTTTTACCAAAAATATGAGGAAGAATATAAATCGGCCAAAACTGATGGAAAAAATGTTTTTTTTATATATTTTTTTTGGATTTGTATTTTAGCAAAAAGTAAGAAATTTGGGGTTTTTTTTGCAAAATTGGCGGTCTTCTTTTGTTTAGCGGCGATCAGAAATGACGCAGAGGTGATCAAATACCACCAAAAGAAAGCTCTATTTGTGGGAAAAAAAGGACACAAATTTGGTTTGGGTACAACATCGCACGACCGCGCAATTGTCAGTTAAAGTGACACAGTGCCGAATCGCAAAAAGTGCTTTGGTCCTAAAGTGGGAAATCCTTCTGGGGCTGAAGTGGTTAAACAATGAGAGCTTGATTCCTAAACATAGATTCTCTCCGTGAGCTGAATTTACTTTGCCATGACCTACTAGGGATAAAACTTTAAAAAATATAAATATTTGATACAGTTTTCTCAGCTGCAGCCTATCAGGATTTCACCATGTTGGAATAATTCAGCTGAAAAGTCTGTGACAGTGGAACAAGATAAGGCCCCCTGGACGCGGGACGCCTAGCCCCTACGCATGAAATCCCAGCATTTTAGAGCAGCTGAGAGGCACAGGTACAGCGTCCATCCCTGATGCCTGCAGCCTGTCAAAGTCTATGGCAGGTTGAAATATGCTATGGCTGGACAGGGCTGAACGGTATACCAAAATGTATTTTCATTTAGGGCCATCTGTGTTCAAGGACCAATGCCTGAGTCACAGGTACTCTGTGTTCCAGGCATTCATCCTTAAATGCATAGGGCTCCAAATGAGAGAATCCCGGTTCAGCTGTAGCGCATTTGATGCTGCCATAGACTTTGACAGCTGCAAGCAGCCTGAATTACATGCACAGGGGGCTAGACGTCTCATATGGAAAGGGCTTAAAAGGTAAAGAATATTGTTATTGCTCGTAAATCAATATAGTGATTTAAACTAACAGAAGGCTGAATAAATGAGTCTAAAAGAGTTATGGGCAACCTTTGACTGCCTTACATATATATATATACAATATCTCACAAAAGTGAGTACACCCCTCACATTTTTGTAAATATTTTATTATATCTTTTCATGTCACAACACTGAAGAAATGACACTTTGCTACAATGTAAAATAGTGAGTGTACAGCTTGTATAACAGTGTAAATTTACTGTCCCCCAAAATAATTCAACACAGCCATTAATAGCTAAACCACTGGCAACAAAAGTGAGTACGCCCCTAAGTTAAAATGTCCAAATTGGGCCCAATTAGCCATTTTCCCTTCCCGGTGTCATGTGACTCGTTAGTATTACAAGGTCTCATGTGTGAATGAGGAGCAAGTGTGTTAAATTTGGTGTTATTGCTCTCACTCTCGCATACTGGTCACTGGAAGTTATACATGGCACCCAGTGGTGGCCCGTCCATCAGGGTGCACTGCCCCGACCCCTCTCTCCTGTCATCCCTCTATGCTATGGATAGATTCATGCATAGCATGAATCTATCTATGGCCGTCTGTGACCACACCCTCATTCATGCGGTCGGCCCCTTTGTGGCGCCGGCCGCATGAATTACTGCAGCGGGGTGTGTCCATGAAGCATCTCATTAGAGCTGCAGGCTCTAATTGGCTTCATTTAAGTGTGGCTTGCTGCACAAAGCGTGCCGCCACAAGCCCTTAGAAAGGCAAATGAACATTTGCCTTTCTAACTGGGAACCGCTCTCAGCCAATCAGGAAGCACTGGTATGTTACCGGTTTCCCCTGATTGGCGGAGAAGACAGGCTATCCTATTGGATGCCTATCTCGGAGGAGAAGGAGGATGCCGCCAGAGCATGGAGAGCACACTATTCGCTCACGGGCTCTGAACACTGCCAGCACGCTATCCGCTTGCAGGCTCTGCACACTGCCAGCCTACTACTAGATGGGGTAAGTGCGGGACTTTGTCCCGACTTCGGGGGGGTGTCTGCAATTTACCCCACCTGTGATATTGGCTGCAATGTACCCCCACCTGTGATATTGGCTGCAATGTACCCCCACCTGTGATATTGGCTGCAATTTACCCCCACCTGTAATACTGGCTGCAATGTACCCCCACCTGTAATATTGGCTGCAATGTACCCCCAACTGTGATAATGGCTGCAATTTACCCCACCTGTGATACTGGCTGCTATCTACCCCTACCTGTGATGCTGGGGCTGTATACTGTGTCCTGTGATACTGGCTGCTGTATACCCCACTTGTGATGCTGAGCTGTATACTGTGTCCTGTGATGCTGAGCTGTATACCGTGTCCTGTGATGCTGAGCTGTATACCGTGTCCTGTGATACTGAGCTGTATACTGTGTCCTGTGATGCTGAGCTGTATACTGTGTCCTGTGATGCTGAGCTGTATACTGTGTCCTGTGATACTGGCTGCTATATACCCCACCTGTGATGCTGAGCTGTATACTGTGTCCTGTGATGCTGAGCTGTATACTCCTGACACAATATGTGGAATACAGGGGACGGAGTGGGTGAATTCTATAAGGGGTGGGGCTTTTGATAAGTAGGAGGGGTCAAAATAAGGGCAGAGCCTGGTGCCCCCCCTTATCCTAAAACTCCACCAGCTGCCAATGATGGCACCTCATGACAAATAACTCTCTGAGCATCTGAAAAAAAGAATTGTTGCTCTACATAAAGATGGCCTAGGCTATAAGAAGATTGCCAAGACCCTGAAACTGAGCTGCAGCATGGTGGCCAAGATCATACAGCAGTTTAACAGGACAGGTCCCAGTCAGAACAGACCTTGCCATGGTCGACCAAAGAAGTTGAGTGCACATGCTCAGTGCCATATCCAGAGGTTGTCTTTGGGAAATAGACATATGAGTGCTGCCAGAATTGCTGCAGAGATTGAAGGGGTGGGGAGGTCTTCCTGTCAGTGCTCAGACCATACGCCGCACACTGCATCAAATTGGTCTGCATGGCTGTCACAGAAGGAAGGACAAGGGGGCACTCTTTATGTCTAGAGGAAAAAAAAATTTGTCTCCAAATTCGGAAAGGTTTATAACAATACTTTGTTATATACCCTTTGTTGGCAATGACAGAGGTCAAATGTTTTCTGTAAGTCTCCACAAGGTTTTTACACACTGTTGCTGGTAGTTTGGCCCATTCCTCCATGCAGATCTCCTCTGGAGCAGTGATGTTTTGGTGCTGTCGCTGGGCAACACGGATTTTCAATTCCCTCCAAAGATTTTCTATGGGGTTGAGATCTGGAGACTGGCTAGGCCACTCCAGGACCTTGAAATGCTTCTTACGAAGCCACTCCTTCGTTGCGTGGGCCGTGTGTTTGGGATCATTGTCATGCTGAAAGACCCAGCCACGTTTCATCTTCAATGCCCTTGCTGAAGGAAGGAGATTTTTACTCAAAATCTCACGACACATGGCCCCATTCATTCTTTCCTTTACACAGATCAGTCATCCTGGTCCCTTTGCAGAAAAACAGCCCCAAAGCATGATGTTTCCACCCCCATCCTTCACAGTAAGTATGGTGTTCTTTGGATGCAACTCAGCATTCTTTCTCCTCCAAACACAACAAGTTGAGTTTTTATCAAAAAGTTCTATTTTGGTTTCATCTGACCATATGACATTCTCCCAATCCTCTTCTGGATAATCCAAATGCTCTCTAGCAAACTTCAGACTGGCCCGGACATGTACTGGCTTAAGCAGGGGGACACGTCTGGCGGCGTAGTGTGTTACTGATGGTAGCCGTTGTTACTTTGGTCCCAACTCTCTGCAGGTCATTCACTTGCTCCCCCCGTGTGGTTCTGGGATTTTTTGCTCACCGTTCTTGTGATCATTTTGACCCCACGGGGTGAGATCTTGCGTGGAACCCCAGATCGAGGGAGATTATCAGTGGTCTTGTATGTCTTCCATTTTCAAATAATTGCTCCCACAGTTGATTTCTTCACACCAAGCTGCTTACCTATTGCAGATTCAGTCTTCCTAGCCTGGTGCAGGTCTACAATTTTGTTTCTGGTGTCCTTTGACAGCTCTTTGGTCTTGGCCATAGTGGAGTTTGGAGTCTGACTGTTTGAGGTTGTGGACAGGTGTCTTTTATACTGATAACGAGTTCAAACATGTGCCATTAATACATGAGTGGAGGACAGAGGAGCCTCTTAAAGAAGAAGTTACAGGTCTGTGAGAGCCAGAAATCTTGCTTTTTTGTAGTTGACCAAATACTTATTTTCCACCATAACTTGCAAATAAATTCTTTAAAAATCAGACAATGTGATTTTCTGGATTTTTTTTTTCTCATTCCGTCTCTCATAGCTGAAGTGTACCTATGGTGAAAATTACAGGACTCTCTCATCTTTTTAAGTCGGAGAACTTGCACAATTGGTGGCTGACCAAATACTTTTTTGCCCCACTGTATACATACAAACACACACACACACACATTTGTAGCAATATACTTTTTCCCATTAGCCTTTTGTAGATTTTGATCAATCATTCTTTGCCAATGGGTCTATAGCAATGGGTCTCCAAACTGCAGCCCTTTGCTTGCCTTTATCCGACCATTGGGGCACTATTCCTCCCACTGATTGGAGGAATATTCCTTCTACTGACATCAACGATGGGGCACTACTGTTTCCACTGACACTAAAGATAGGGCATATAGCTTCCCCATGAAATAAACAACTGGGCATTAATTCTCCCACTAATACCAATGATGGGCCTCCATTCCTGCTGACCACAGGCGCTATTTTATTTTTTTACTCCCTCTGACCACCAAGCCAGACATTGTCTACTGCCACTCATGCTGAGTATTTTCTACTCCCATTGGCCACAGTCCGGCCCCCTTAAAGTCTAAAGGATACAAAACTGGCCCTTTGCTTACAAAGTTTGGAGACCCCTGGTCTATAGGAAACCATTTTATACCTCTCAATTTTTGAATGGGGAACACAAAGGAATAAGGAAGACATGCGGCACGTGGACAATGGCTAAAATGCGGAGTGGCTAAATGTCAGTGAATTTTGGGCATGGTAATATAGAGACCAAGCCTACATACAATATACCCTGTACTCAGTATATAGTCCTTGTACCCACTACATGCTTCTAAATGATCCAGAAAAAATTCTGCTATGTGTGTACACACAGATCCAGAATAAAATAGGACAATGCCATACCTTCCAACTTTCTGAGATGGGTAACGAGGGACACTTATTAGCAAAAGTATGTAGGGATAGGACACTCCCCCTGCCACGCCCCTCTTAAAGGAGAATTTTACAAATAAAAATTAGTTAAAGCCACAAATGCTTTTTTGACCACTGCTATTCCTTTATACTGACTTCTGAATTTTACAAATGCAGCAATTTAGAATCTGGATGAAAGATTTAGCCCAGGGAAACACTTTTTGAAATATAAATTAGGCATTTTATATATAACTATATAAATCAGACCAAAATTAGGGACAAATGAAGAAGAAAGAGGGACAGAGAGACTTCAGGGGCTGAGGAATGATCCTGTGTGAAGTGAGTAGCATTGATCACTCTTTGCCTGTCTGTCCCTACATTCTGTGCCTTTTTCTCCTACCCAATTTCTCCCCCCTCATCAGGATTTCATGGGCCTTGTGTCTGCATTCAGATAGACAACCACTGAAGGTAAACAGCTGCCACTACATAGTTTAGTAAAACCTAAATTCCAGACAAATATATAAAGCTGCAATTTAATTAAGTTGCAAATACTGCTAGTCTGAATTCTGTCTTTTTATTATACTCAACTGCCTACAAGGTCCAAACTGAGGGATCTGTTGTGTTTCATGGTGCTATCAATTTACACAAGGAGCTTGCTTACAGGGGGAGGTTGCATAGGGATGACCTCTTCAGTATGTGCTCCTTCGCCTAATTAAAGGAGAAGTATGTGCTCCTTTTCCTTACCTTAATTTTGTAAATTGCAGGAATACAGAGGGGAAGTGATCTTTGCACTTCCCAACAGAGGCACAGAAACCCCAGCTCCTTTACCCTTATTTTCTATGGCAGCAAAAACTTGGCAGCCTAACGACCTTCTAATCAAACAGCAATGTGTTTCTAAAGTGCTAGAAATTACTGGAAACCATCAGAGCACATTACAAGCATTAATAAAGAAAAAACTAGAGAGAAATAATAATGATAGAAATGTAATAATAGTATACCATTATCAGATCACATACATAGCTATCAAGATTTAGGCCTCATACACACGGACGTTTCTTAAAAAATAAACAAAACGTCGGGCCCGGTGTCAAGGAAAAAAAATCGGCGTTATGCATCAGCGTTAGTGAGCGTCGGCGTCAATAGGCTTTTTTTTAAAAAAATCATCCCTCTGCTATTTTTCAACCTAAAAACCTTGGCGTCAAAAAACGCCGGTTAACGCCGGTACAATATTAGTTGCCGTTTGTTGGCGTTAGTTGGCGTTTTGCGGCGTCGGCGTCAAAAAATGCCAAAACTTTACAGCCTCAGAACACGCTGGCCATGGATTCTAGTTTCAGCTCACTAACGCCGATGCCATCTACAGCTCAAAAACATTGGCATTTTTATGGGGCCATTGACTAACATGGAGAGCTGCAAAAAATGCCAAAAAACGCCGGCGTCAAAAACCGTCCATGTGTATGAGGCCTTATATGTTATTCTGATAAAACATGTTCAGACAAATTCATTTGTCTTCTTGACAATATAATACACTGAGGTCACTACTTATTTGGGCCTTCCTGCATTACAGTACATTCACTACTACATATGCTGCAGTCACACACAGAGATGCTATTTTCTAGCTTTGCGTGTTCAAACACAGGACAGGTCTTCATTTCCAGACACCCCATACTAGTGACTCTACCTACCGTAACCAGCTCCCTCCACATTCCAGACTTAACATTTATCCCCGTTACACGTACAATTATTTAACTTCTGTTAGATATAGATCCTCTTATTTACCTCCCGTTATTTCTAAACCACTTATTTCAGTAAATTACAACATGAGCAAGCACAGAAGGACTCCTGTTGATACATTTTACGCCGTTAAGAACTCTTAACACCTCCCCCTAATCAAAGACACAAAGGACAGAAGAAAAGGTGGTTTATAATGTAACAAAATAGTATTAGAAATAAGGGAAAAATGTTTTTAAATCAAGAGGGAAAAGGCATACCCTCGAGACAACCACTCAGTGTAAAAAAATAAACATTAGCTAATTCCACATATTCCCCAGTGCAAGGTATAATGGTTTGCATCCTGCTCTGCAAAAATAGCCAGGCTAGTGTGGAGTTTTACTAAATATAAAAGCCAAATGTCCACATCAAAATAAAGTCCATAAATGATCATTGCTTCCAATCACCACTGTGTTTGAAGTGCACTACATCTTCAAAGTATTATCGTCTATTGCGTGCATCCACTATGTGCAACAATTGAATGCTCACCTCCGTTATCGACCTCTAGATAAATAATGAGATCAAAAAGCACTTTGTGCCACCCCCAGGGCTGTTGCCAGGACTGGATTTTCAGCGTGATGCTTCTCACCACTGCATTATTCGCTCAAACATACGTGAAGCATGTAAAGGCAAAAAAAAAGGACCACTAGTGCTCTCTGTATATAGGTTTTAATGATACTAAAAAGGTTAATACACTCACATTATTAGAGCACTCCAAGTGCTAGCAAAAGCACTTAAACAGTAGAATATAACCCTACTCTTCTTCACCTTTGCACTGTCCCAGATCCCCAGGTGTGGGCGCATTATGAAGTTAAGACCCTAGGAGATATTATGCCTTTGGGTACCCTGTTCTCCTACTTTTAAATGTCTCAGAGGTTCCATTTGCCGGGTTGGAAGATGTTCCGTTATTTTCAGGAATGTCATGCTGTCATGTCCCAGTTTCTGCAGTTGCTCTGAATCCAGGCTGATACCATTGAGGAGCTGTTGTCCCCTGGTGAGTTGGATAAGCCTCTCTCAACCATGTATGGTGCTCTCCTTAGTGTTAACTCACCTAGATTACTATTGGCAAGGGAACATTTCCTCTTTGAATAAGGAAGATTGGGAGGATTGTTTGGAGCAAGGTCCTAAACGTGTTGCTTCATCTAAAGATAAATTGATTCAAGTTAAATTCCTTCATTGGGTATATTACACTCCCTCTAGGTTGCATAGAATGTTCCCATATCGGGACCCCATACAGTGAGGAAAATAATTATTTGATTCCCTGCAGATATTGTAAGTTTTCCCACTTACAAAAAAATGAAGGGTCTATCATTTTTATCTTAGGTGTATTTTAAATGATAGAGACAGGATATCAACCAAAAATCCAGACAAAACACATCATATTAATGTTATAAATTTAGTTGCAGTTCAGTGAGTAACATAAGTATTTGATCCCCAAGCAAAACATGACTTAGTACTTGGTGGAGAAACCCTTGTTGGCAAGCATAGTGGTAAGAAGTTTCTTGTAGATGGTTACCAGGTTTGCACACATCTCAGGAGGGATTCTGGCCCACTCTTCTTTACAGACCTTCTCTAAATCCTTACGGTTTCTTGGCTGTCACTTGGTAACTCAAAGTTTCAGTTCCCTCATACATTTTCTATAAGATTAAGGTCTGGAGACTGTCTAGGCCACTCCATGACCTTAATGTGCCTCTTCTTGAGCCACTCCTGTTGCCTTGGTGGTATGTTTTGGGTCATTGTCATGCTGGAAGATTCATCCTCAGTGTTCCTGCTGAGGTTCATATCCAAGATTTTTCAACACATGGCCCTGTACATTGGCCGCTCAGTGCGGCAAAGTCAGACTGTATCTTTAGCAGAAGAACGTGCCCAAAGCATCATATTCTTACCTCCATGCTTGACTGTAGGGATAGTGTTCTTAGGGTCATAGTCAGCATTTTCTTCCACCAAAAATGGCAAGTCGAGTTAATGCCAAAGAGCTGAATTTTGGTCTCATCTGACCACAGCACTTTCTCCCAATCCTTCTCTGAAACATTTAGATGTTCATTGGAAAACTTCAGATGGGCATGCACATGTGCCTTCTTGAGGAGAGGGATCTTGCGGGCGCTGCAGGATTTCAATTTATGACGGCGTATTGTGTTACCAATGGCTTGTTTGGTGACTGTGGTCCCAACTGCCTTGAGATCATTCAGAAGCTCCTCCTGTGTAGTTCTGGGCTGATCCCTCACTTTTCTCATGATGATCCTTACCCCATGAGGCAAAATCTTGCAATGAGCTCCAGATAGAGGGCGATTGATGGTTATTTTGTATTTCTTCTATTTGATAATAACATTTGTCTCCTTCTCACTAACTTCTTGCTGATGATCTTGTAGCCCAGTCCAGCCTTGTGCAGGTCTACACTCTGAAGCCATTTGACAGCTCTTTGGTCTTGTCCATTAAAGTGTGGTTTGAATGGAAGAAAGAGCTTCTGTGGACAGGTGTCTTTTATACACCTAATGAGTTGTCATTAGGAGCCCATTCTGAAATTGACAGGACTAATCTGTGTACCACATGAGCACATACTGTAGCCAGTCTGTGGGAATTATTGTTGGTTGGTACCCCTATTTGGTATCAAATACTTATTTTACTCACTGAACTGCAACTCAATTTGTATCATGTGTTGTTTTCTGGATTTTGGTTGATATTCTGTCTCTATCATTTAAAAGACACCTATGATAAAAACAATAGACCCTTCATTTCTTTGTAAGTGGGCAAACTTACAAAATCTGCAGGGTATCAAATAATTATTTTCCCCACTGTATGCCCCTGTTGTAGACTCCACCTTGGGTCATATTTACTTATATTCTGGGAGTGCCCTTTTATTGTATCATTTTGGGCTGCTGCCTTTGACAAAATAAATCTTAGACTTCAATTGACCCTCTCACCCTCTCCATCTCTAGCATTACTGGGGTTCCAGGATGATGAACAACGGCCTCACCATACTAAGCTATTGATGTCTGATCTCCTTTACTACGCCAAAAAAGAAATTCTGATGAAATGGTGAACGCAGCCCTTCCTCTGTACAAGTTAATGTATATTAATAGGGGATGCCCCTGGACGTTTGAAAAGGTATGAGCTTGTTTGGATTAATATCCTTGTTTGGATTAGGGATCAGGTGTTGCACTAGAAGTCCCCTTCCTTATGGCCCCTTCCCTCCCTTTCATGTTTCCTCTTTTTTCCCACCTGCTACCCCTTCCCTTTTTCGCATCCTTTCTCTTTTGTTTTCCCCCTCCACTACACCATGCCCTTGGGTACATGATGACTCTCTTCTGTGTGAAGAAAGCCCTAGTTCCTTTTACTTGTATGGAGTCTGTCTATGTTTTACCATGCTGAGTCTGTTAGTATTTACTTGGCTTTTACTGTCTTGAGTACTGATATTTTGCATATTCTGTGTGCACATCAATTTGTTGTGTATTGTACTGGGCCATGTTCCAGTTGAACAGAGCAAACCTCAAAATGAGCTGCTACTGCTATGCTATTTAGAGAAATCATAGTGCCTTGGGAACCCTTTATCATGTGCTTCATGTATATTTGTATAATAAAGAAAAAAAAAATAAAATATCAGTTTAAGAACTTGTAAAGTTTAAAAGGAAATTAAAACAAAACTGACGAAAATCAATCATTTTTCCTGCTAAGGTACTCAGCTGCTTTTTCTATAAAAAAACATTGGTTCTTTGTTGGAATCCACCTTTTGTGTGCACTAATTGGTTGTAACTCCCTGCAACAGTGGCTAAAGAGCTGTCACGTTACTGCAATATGTGTACCATTTTTAATTGGGGTTATCGAATTACTAAGAATGATGTCGGACTCTTGTATTGTGAACAGGTTTATGACATATACTCAAACTATGTAAAAACCTAAACCCGTGTGTGTTCTGTGGTCTATGCCTTCTACACTCCACCTAAATCAATTATTTTCCTGGAAAGTACCACTTTTCCTGTGTTTAAAAAAACACTCCCACAGGAAGTCACAGAGTGAAATACAAATAAAAAAGTTCACTTTTTTCCACCCAGAAACCAAAAATCAGTCAAAGTTGTGGCTTCCTAAGGGCTCCAAGGCCCCAACCAAGAAGTTCAGGCACTACACATCTGGCCCAAACAATGTTTTCCATGCCATTTTTTTTTTATTTTAGAAATGTCTCAATGTTTAAATGCCACTGGAAAAAGGGGCCACGGTGACAGCTTAAAGGTACCCAGAGGGACTTCCGGTTTCCGGCGCCACATGTGAGGGAGCAAGAAACGGCGGCTCAGGGCACCGCGGCTTACAAAACCCCCGCTCCATTCACCCTCAGACCCAGACCTTCTCCCACCTGCTTCCCCTCATGTGCGGGGACGCAGGTGGATGGACAGATACATTGTCCATGGCTCCGCATCCCAGCGATCCAGCCCTGAATCAGCAGGGAGCGCCAACAGGCAAAATCTCACAAGCTCCGACGGCAGGTCAGATCACTGAGCCACACAGCACTGCACAGCCCCAGCCAGCCCTCCCTCCACAGCAGGAAGCACAATATGAAGGCCTGGCGCAGGCAGTGGTGGCTCTTCTAACCCCCTCTATCAATGCAGCAGTGGACCGGTCGGTAGCAGCAGGGATCACCCAGCTCAGGAAAGCGGATTTTTGAGTTGGAGTCTAGAGTGTCAGACATAGAAGAGGATGTACAGACCTCTTATACAGACACACAGCAACTGAAACAGACACAGCAATACCTCCTAGATAAAATTGATGATTTAGAAAATCGCAGCAGGAGGAACAATTTGCGGGTTATAGGCCTGCCGGAAACAGTGAACCAAGACACCTTGATGGATATATGCACCAACCGCATACCAGCTGCATTGGGCATTAACGGTCCTTGCACGGTGGAATGAATGCATAGAATGGGACCCCCCTCCAACGAGTGGAGGACCCCGCGCCTGGTGATCACCCGCTACCTCAATTATGCGGATAACAACAACATTCTCTGGTCCTTCCGCAATGCGATACATACCGTATCTGCACTCTCCCGACCATCCTGAGGGGGCCCAATGCCCACACTGCAAGTCCCCCAAATCCTCTCTTCTCCACAGGCTATGGCTGTGCCCCACCATCTCACACTTTTGGGACAAAGTGGAATCTCTGGCTGCCCAGGTAACAGGACTCCCACCACATCGAAATATCTACTTGCTGCTTTTCGGCACCTTTGACCCCCTGTCAAAAACCTTTGATAAGAAAATGCTGAGATTGCTTCAACCCAACAAGCCCTGGCTCTCTACATGCTACATGACAGACAGGAGGGCAATCTTGAAGGCATGGACATCCACGTCCCCCCCCCCCCCACAATAAAAGAAGTCCACACAGACCTACACAGCTTATACAATCTGGACAAATTGGATTTATCCTCCCCAGACTCATCCATCCAATCAAAGTTCACCAAAAAGTGGGCCAAATATGAGCAGACCAAAGGCCTATCACTAACTAACTCAATGACCCATTCTAGTTAATTTGAATACAAACTGCATACTATGAGAGTACCTGAAATAAACCTATGCATCCAAATGACTTTCCGGTCTCATATGGCTATCAACATCTATTTTCTTCTTCTCTCCATTAAAAAGTTTACATCCCCACCTGGCTGACCGCCCCCACCTCTCCCTTATCCCCCCCTACTTACCCCTAGTCCTGGTAGGATCCCACCCACCTCCCCCTGGGTGGATTCCCCTCCCCCCAGGATGTTACTATTGTTTTTTTGATGTTTAACATTTGTTTTGGTGTTGTCCGTTGTCATCTCCAACCATATTGCATGGATTTACATGTACTTTTACACCAGAGCTGTATCACTACATGTTATGCAAAATTTCAATAACATTTATTGTAAAAAAAAAAAAAAAAGGTACCCAGAAGCTTGCTTGCCCAATGTTTAAAAAAATCAAAAAACCTCTGCATGAAAAAGTTTCTGAAACTTTCAATGATTTATTTGAAGTTGTGAATGAAGCTGTTGGATGAATTGATTGAAAAAGATTATGCTTCATGCTTTGACCAGTGGATTAAGCGCCTGAAAAGATGCAGCCATCTTGATTGTGATTATGTGGAGATTTAGCGAATAAATGAGCTTTCTGGTGGTTAAAGTTGTGTTCTTGGGTTATTTTTCTTTGAAAGGACATTTTTTAATACTCCTTGTATATACACTCAAAGGTCATTTTATTAGGTACACCCGTTCAATTGTTTGGTAACACATTGTTTAAATTGTTAATCAGCCAATCACATGGCAGCAACTTAATGCATTTAGGTATCTAGACATGGTGAAGATGACTTGCTGAAGATCAAACTGAGCATCAGAATGGGGAAGAAATGGGATTTAAGTGACTTTTAATGTGGCATGGTTGTTGGTGCCAGAGGGGCTGGTCTGAGTATTTCAAAAACTGCTGATCTACTGGAATTTTCATGCATAACCATATCTAGGGTTTATAGAGAATGGTCCAGTCGTGTGGACAAAAATACCATGTAGATGTCAGAGGTCAGAGGAGAACGGGCAGACTGCTTGAAAGGCAACAGAAAGGCAACAGAAACTCAACTAACCACTCATAACCACAACCGTGGTAAGCTGAATACCATCTCTGAATGCACAGCACATCGAACTTTGAAGCAGGTGGGCTTCAGCAACAGAAGACCACCCCAGGTACCACTACTGTCAGCTAAGAACAGGAAAATGAGGCTACAAATCGCACCGGCTCACCAAAATTGGACAACAGAAGATTGCAAAAACGTTGCCTGGACTGATGAGTCTCAATTTCATCTGTGGCATTCAGATGGTGGAGTCAGAATTTGGCATAAACAACATTTAAGCATGGATCCATCCTTCCTTGTATCAACGGTTCAGGCTGGTGGCAGGGGTATAATAGTGTGGGGGATATTTTCTGGGCATACTTTGGGTCCCTTTGTACCAGTTGAGCATTGTTTAAACACCACGGCCTACCTGAGTATTGTTGCTGACCATGTCCACCCCTTTATGACTACAGTGTACCCATCTTCTGATGGCTCCTTCCAGCAGAATAATGCACCATGTCACAAAGCTCAAATCATCTCAAACTGGTTTCTTGAACATGACAATGAGGTCATCATATCTCTATCCAATAGAGCACCTTTGGGATGTGGTGGAAGGGGAGATTCGCATCATTCGCATGTGCAGCCGACAAATCTGCAGCAATTGTGTGATGCTATCATGTCAATATGTACCAAAATGTCTGAGGAATGTTTCCAACACCTTGTTGAATCTATGCCACATAGAATGAAGGCAGTTCTGAAGGCAAAAGGGGTCCCAACCCGGTGCTAACAAGGTTTTCCTAATAAAGTGGCCGGTGAGTGTATAATATGATACATTCCTGGTATTAGCTGAATACAAGGCCTGAATTGGGGCAATAGCAAATATAATTGCTGTTAAACAACTTGGGGACTTAGAGGTCCGTATGACACTATAAAGAAAACATTGTTCTATTGTTCTAAAAAAAATCAAAATGACCAAATACTATACCATTATATAAACCTTGTTGTCTGTAACATTGGTAAAGGATAAGGAATCTGAATCACACCAAGTACTAGAGAGAATTCCATAAAAATGGAATATGTTCTTGGGAGACTATTAAAGTTCACCTTCCTTCTCAAGATAAAGAAAGGTCAGATTTCTTCCTTCAAGGGTTAATTATTCTCTGTGACTGAGTAATCATGCCTTGGAGAAATATTGAGAAAACACAAAGCTCAATCTCTTAAATCACGATAACTCCTAAAGGCAGGAGGAACATCACCCTCAAATCCTCTGGTTCAAAAATCAAACTTGACAAGGAGTTTAAATGTGCTGATCATTTCAAGTTATTCTTGGCTTTTGTTCCGACCCAAAATAATTTCTAGTTTCCATGAAGCAGCAACATGAATAGGACAGATGCATACACTTTTCAAATGTTATCAAAGTGGCTAATTTCCTTTGTTTTTTAATGAGGAAAAAACTTGTCTCAATATTCATCAAGTGCAAGAAGAAATCTATACAGCTGTAATGATTATGAACATCTGTGCTGATTCAGAATACAGTGATAATAACACTGACGTTCATAATGAGGGTAAAAACAGACATCAAGCACCAGAAAAAACGAAGGTAACAGGAAAAGATTTTAAGTATGGAAAGTTATGACCACTTACAAAAACAGCCAACAGGCAAGTCATAAAAATATTATTACAACAAATTTACCTGGAAAAAATAAAGGCGCATATTTGCAGGATCTTTAAATGCATCCAGACTGCCTGAGTTACTACGCATTTAAAGCAGTATTAATCCCAAAAGCAAACATTTATTATATTGCAGCTTCCCAATTCTTAGATATGTTGGCTGCATTTCTCTTTTTAGGCTTTCTTTCTTCTATTTTCATCTGGTGATCCAGCCAGTAAGTCTGTTTTTCAAAAGCACAAGCTCTCCTTCAGAATGTATCAGTTTACACAAATGAGACAAACCACTGTCAGAGGTGATTAAAATGATCAACATTTATTTATTAATGTAAAACTATTATCCCAAAAGGACAGAGATGTTTGCTGTAACTGAATATAAAGGTTGAGCTGGGGCTTGGCTTCAGTTTGCTAGTGTATTTAAATCTGCTAATACATGTACTGAGGACCATGTAGCGGCCTCATAAATCTGTGCCACCGACGTCTGGTGGCAGAAGCCCAGGAGATCCCTATCTCCTGGTGGAAAGAGCTCTCACCCTGAATGGGGGAGCTCTCCCCCTTTAACCATAAATTTGAGTAATTAGCTGGCTAATCCACAGTGAAAACAGCTGCCTTGGATGCCGCCTGACCCTTGCCTAGGGCCTTCAGGCAACACGTGTAGAGAGTGCAATGGTCTCTCCTCCGGTAAGGAGGGCTGAAAAATAAAAAGAAGGTAACATAATATCTTGAGATGAAAGGCCGACACTGCCTTCGGTAGGAAGGATGGAAGAGGCCACAACACCACTTTATCCTGTTGCAATCTCAAGTCTGGCTCTTTACAAGAAAGAGCTGCCAACTCTAAAACCCCTCTGGCTGGGGTGATGGCAAAGAGAAAAACTAGTTTCCTAGTCAAAAAGACCAAGGGAATCTCCCTAATAGGTTCAAAAGGCTGCTTCTGCAGCACTGACAAAGCCAAATGCGTAATGAGTTACCCCTTGTAGACAAGTCCCGATCAAGGAGTGAGAAGACTAGGCCTCTGAAAATATATGGACAAGGCAGAAACTTGTCCTTTGGGAAACCAGATTCAATCCCATGGACAGGGAGGAATCTAACAGGCGGTAACAGATGAGTTACCCCTTGAAGAAAGGTCCTGCTCAAGGAGCGAGAAGTCAAAGGCTTCTGAAACATATGGACAAGGCAGAAACCTGTCCTTTGATTGTAGTCAAAACCAGCTTCAAGTTTACTCCTGCTTGAAGAAAGGCTAGCATATTACCAATCACATACTTGTGGGGATGCCTTTTCCTGGCCTAACACCAAGCAATGTGAGCCTTCCAGACCCTGGGATAAATCCTGGTGACTAGCTTTTTAGCGTTTATCATTGTAGATAACACATGGCCCAAAAACCCCAGGATCTCTCAATACCGTGGCTTCAATCGCCATGCCATCAGCTTAGCGCACGTAAATTCGGGTGGAATATAGGACCCTGAGAGAGTAGATCGGACCAGAAGCTGCCAAGGCCCGTCTGCTGTTAACATCATTATCTCTGGGTAGCAAGGCCTCCTGGCCCAATCTGGTATTACACAAGTCTTTTGCCCACCAGAAAGACTGTCGCCGCCTCCTCCCGAATTTTGTGCAAGGGATGCAGTAGCAGAGAGATTGTGGGAAAGGCATAAATCAAGGAGAACTGGGCTCATGGAATCCCCAAAGCCCCTACTCCTATGGCCCAAGGATCCCCTGCTCGGGACACAAACAGCTGGACTTTGTTGTTGAATCGGGATGCCAGTAGATCAACCTCTGGCATCCCCCAGCGCAGGCAAATTTCCTGAAACACTTTGGGCTGCAGTGACCACCCTCCCGGTGTGTATCTGTTGGTGTCTGAGAAGTCTGCCTTCCAATTTTCCCATGCCTGGGATGTGAACTGCAGAGAGTCTTGCAAACTTGCCACTGCCGTGATCTTGTCATCCTGTACCCTTACCAGGTAGCCCTGCAACCTGGATGTCCAATCCCTCAGAGCTAGCTGAATAGCTCGTAGCTCTAGGAGGTTTATGGGCAATCTCTGCTCCACCAAGGACCATCTCCCCTGGACCGTGGAGTCCCCCATGACCATGCCCCAGCCACAAGACTGGCATCTGTGGTCACAATCTTCCAAGATACTGGAAGAAAAGATCTGCCCTGAGACAGATTCTGGTTTACTAACCACCAGACGAGACTCCATCGAGCCCTGGGAGATAAGGATATGCAGAAATCTGAAGTCTGCATAATATCTGTTCCACTCTGCCAGGATGTTGTGCTGAAGTGCCCTGGAGTGACACGGTGCATAGGCAACTGCCACGAAAGAGGCTACCATCTTCACTAGCAGCCTCACACAGAGGAGAACTGAAGGGTGTCTCATCGTCCTCACCTGGCTTACCAGAGCCTTGTGGTCGCTGATCCTCTCAGCAATGAGAGTATCCTTGCTTGGTCTGTATCTAGCTATAGACCTAGATATTCCAGAGACTGAACTGGGTCTAGTAAGGAGTACCCTACAAACAAGACCCAGCCCCTGCTTCCGAGGATTGTTAGGGTCACATTCTGCCTGAGTCTGCACTGAGACTGATATCTGAGCAAGAGGTTGTCCAGGCATCCCATTATTAGGACCCCCCGTGACCCATCACGAAGGCCCATCACTGGAGTCAGAATCTTTATGAAGATTCAGGGAGCTATTGCGATCCTGAATGGCAGAGCCAAAACTGGTAGCTCTGTTCTTCTATCGAAAAACCCCAAAAAAACCTCTGATGAGGTAGAAAAATTGGTGCAGGCAAATATGCATTCTTGATGTCTATTGATGCCAAAAAATCTCCTTCCTGGAGCAAGGCAATCATTGAGTCAACGTGGAATGGTCATACTGCAAGAAATTGGTTTAGGACCTTGAGATCTAGAATAGGCCTTACCTCCCCATTTTGCCTTTGGACCGTAATAGGTTCGAGCAGTAAGCAAGCATCTGTTTATGCACAACATGCATTCATCAGGTGTCTCTACGTCATGTGTGTTATACATCATGCGACCTATGCAGACACCTTCCTATGCAGAGAGGCGCCCGTGCAGACACAAGTCTCAATGCGACACAGGCCCATGCGACACAGGCCCACGCGACCTGAATCTCCCCATGGGCTACGAGTCTCCATGCGACACGAGTCTCCATGCGACACGAATCCCCATGCGACACGAATCCCCATGCGACACAAGTCTCTATGCGTCGCGATTCTCTATGCGACGAGTCTCTATGCGACACAAGTTTATGCAACGCGAGCCTGTATGCGACCCGACTCTTATGCAACATGTTTTGCTTTGCAACCCTGTGTTTTAGCCCACATGTGTTTTAACAACCATGTTTAACAAACATGTTTTAAGCAAACAGGCGTTTAACCGCTTCCCCACCGCGCGCCGTCTTTTCACGGCGGCAGTGGGGGAGCGCTGCGCGAATCGCCGTAAATAAGCGGCAATTCGCATTTGGTCACCAGGGGGCGCGCGCGCGCACCCGCCGCACTCCTGGGGAGTGTGCCCGCGGCTCGGGCGGACCCGATGTCCGCTGGCGAGCCGCGATGAGCGGCAAAAGAGAAAGAACGGGGAACCGCCGATGTAAACACGGCGGTTCCCCGCCCTGTCAGTGGGGCATGAGAGATCTACTGATCCCTGTCACTGGGATCAGTTAGATCTCTCATGCCCATGTTAGCCCAACCCCCCCACAGTAAGAACACACCCAGGGAACACAGTTAACCCCTAGCTCTCCCCCTGCAGGTTAACCCCTTCACTGCCAATGACATTTATACAGTAATCAGTGGACATTTAAATTTCTGATCGCTGAATAAATGTCATTGGTCCCAAAAAAGTGTCAAAATGTTCCGACATGTCCCCCCCAATATCGCATTACCGCTAAAAATCGCAGATCGCCGCCATTACTAGTAAAAAATAAAAAAAAAATAAAAACCCCAGAAATGAATTCTCACCATCCGTAAACGCGGCCACTTTTGTGCAAACCAATCAATAAACGCCAATTGCAATTTTTTTTATCGCAAATATGAGGGATTATATAAATCGGCCAAAAACGGTGAAAAAAAATGTTTTTTTATATATTTTTTTGGGATTTGAATTTTAGCAAAAAGTAAGAAATTTGGGTTTTTTTGCAAAATGGTCGCTCTTCTTTTGTTTATAGCGGCGATCAGAAATGACGCAGAGGCGATCAAATACCACCAAAAGAAAGCTCTATTTGTGGGAAAAAAGGACGCAAATTTCGTTTGGGTACAACATCGCACGACCGCGCAATTGTCAGTTAAAGCGACGCAGCGCCGAATCGCAAAAAGTGCTCTGGTCCTAAAGCTGCAAAACCTTCCGGGGCTGAAGTGGTTAAGCAAACACAAGCTCCTGCAAACATTCATTTAGGCAGACGTGTTTTTTAGCAACCATGCGTTTAAGCCAGTTTGCAAGCATGCCCCTGTTCAACTGCAACTGCGCTCAAGCAGGATGAGCCAAGCACATATGCATCCAATGCGGCCTCTATGCTGCTTGAGAACAGTAAAAAAAATAAGCTCCGATGCCCACCCAAGGAAAAAGAAGCCTTTAATAAGCACTCCAGCTTTTTATCTGAAGGGTCCTTAACACCTGGGCATTATCAACAGAGCAGGCCACGGATTTACTTAGGGATGTGACTGCTGCATGGAAAGCTGGTACTCCCCCCTTCCAAAAGCTTTCCTGCATAGGATATATTAGAAGGAACAAACAATCTGTCTGGGTGCACCCAGTCAGCATATATCACCCTCTCAAGGAGAGGATGCAAAGGGAATCCCTGCACACCTTGTGGTATTTTAATGACCCTAGGGGGGAATACACATCCACAGGACTCTCCGTTGGCGGTAACCTGAATGCCGGATGTAATCTGAATGCTGGACGTACCTTATGTGTAAGTACTTGGATCAGCAGTGTCCTTGGGAATTCTTCTGGCTCAGGACTCTCTGAAGCAGAAGTGTCTGCAAAAGAATCGGCCAGATCCCTTGTAGCTACCTTCTCTCCCTCATCATCCCATTCTCGCTCCAAAATCGGAGGGTTAGGGGAAGGAGATCTGTCACCCTTCTCACCCTGTGTGATAGAAGCAATCATACCAGCAATCCTGGTTTCCAAGCTCAGTAAGGCTGCCGATAGGTCATCATTAGTAACATACTGTGAGGAAACAGATGAGGGGTCAGCTACCATACCAGACAGCCGCAGCGGCTCAGATAGCCGGTCGCTTCTGGTCTCTCAGGGGAAGCAATGGCAACAGTGATCCCACTAGCCTCAGCAAGGGCTGTGGTAACACACCTTTGCCTCTAGCCTTATTACAGGCAGGCTTTGTCTCAAGGACATTCAAGGACTGGGTACCCATTCTAAAGGTCCAGTCCCTTGGACCTGTATAGCACCCTGCAGGCGTACCTTGGTTCAGTGTTCCAGGTTTACCTACACACAGGATCCAGCGCCATTTATGGTCATTTACAGGCAAAATCTCGCTGTTTCTTCTGTTTTCTTAGCGAGTCCCGGGTACCAGTTATCTTAGCTTAATGCCGTTTGAACTGGATCCGGTATGAAGGCTGTCCCTGATTCTAAAAGAACCTGTGTGGCAACCAGCATAGAAGCTCCACAGAGCTGTAGAAGTGACCATCCACTTTCAAGACACTGGCGAAAAAACTGAAGTGCTCCCGGTGTGGGAGAGGTTATATAGGAGGGGGAGCTTCCTGTTTGTTTTTTATTGATTACCAGTGTCCATTCACCTATAGGTGGCGTATAACCCAGTATGTATAGAATATATAGCTTGCTCTGTGTCCCATGATGTCCGAGAAAGAAAGAAAACTGATGCAGCCACTACTGTATATCTAATGATTGGTAAGTTGCAATATAATTAATTTTTTTATTACCACTTTAACACAACTGGGAGCAGAGTGTGAAAGTGCTCACTGCAAAGATGACTGGTCTCAGAATTCAGTAAATTACGGATCTGAATGTAGGAAATACAATCTTTTCTCTAGTTTCTTTGTTTATGAACAATTTTTATTAATATAAAAGGGTCATAGTTTCATACAAATATATAGATTACAGAGAAAAATAGTAGGTATTCAGAAAATACAGTATATATATATGTATATATATACAGGGCTTTTTTTCTTGCAAAATAGGTACAGGAACTCATTCACGACCCGACTCCCCTCACTTTACACACACCCTCCAAACTGCATCAAATAGTGCCTGTGGTCAAATTTCACTAACAGTGGGAGGGTCTTAACAGGGCCATTAAATACCAGGTGTGCATTATGTACAGAGCACAGAGTTTGGGGGGGGGGGGGGGGGTTACACACAGACTGCAGTGTTCGGGGTGTGCTACCTAAATAGTGCAGAGATTAGGGGTGCGATGCATACAGAGTGCATAATTCAGCCATCTTCCACAGCTGCTTACCTCTACACCCCCATCCACATCTTCCACCAAGTTCAAGCTGAAAAAAGCCCTATATATATATATATATATATATATATATCTACATGCAAAAGGGTTGGGATGAAATGAAGACTCCACAATTTAGAATTAGGAGAGGTATAATGTCATAACATAAATATGGTATACAGTCTATAGGGATTTTTTATGAAACATTATTTTTAAAGAGTGTTATTGAGATGGGATGTCCAATGTGTTCCATTTCTTTTCAAATATATGTAAAGTATCCAGAAGTGTATGGTGGATACATTCTGAAAGTTTTATTTGTTCCATTCTGTTTATCACCTGGGGCCATGGGATAAATATTGAATGCCAGTTGCAGGCTATTGTCCAGTGGAAGGAGTTAAACAAGGTGTGTATAAATCTAGTATAGTGTGTAGGTAAATCTGCTATTAGTGTGCACAAGAGACACATCTGAGGAGAGAGAGAAATTGTTTTTACCAGTTATTTGTTCAAACTTAATGGTTGTTTGTTGCCAGATTGGTTCTAGAAATGTACAGCTCCAGAAGGTATGTAGAAACGTTCTTTGATCTGGGCAACCTCTGAAGCATGTTGGCGAGGTAGTAGGGTAGAAAGAGTTGATTTTATCTGGAGTATAATATACCACCTGGTATGTAACTTAGTTTGCAATTTCTCTGACTGAAGTTGAAAGAGTACATTTTAGTAGATTTTTGTAGCATTGTACTCCAGTCAGTTACTGTAAATGATTGGTCCAAGTCGGTTTCCCATTGGTTTGGATTTTTCTGTGTGGGAGAGTTAATTTAATCCTTGGTATATGCGAGAGATTAGCCGTCTATCTCTTTGTCAAGAAATGCATATTTGTTCAAATTGAGAATAGGGGGTTTGTGTAGTTAGGGAATAAAATTTTTGAAAAAATGTCTGAATTTGATTATAGTGTGATAATTCTGATGATGGGAGGTCATATTTTGTCTGTAACTCAATGAATGAGCTTACTTTATTATTTATGGATATGGATTTGATAGTGGTGATGTTATGTGTTATCCATAAAGAAAAAGTATCCCGGTTTCTGAAGGCAAAGGGAAAGCATGGATCTTTTCTCCAGTTTCTAACGCACTATTCCCAATGCACACGTTCCTGTAGAAATGGCTGTGCATATAAGTGGGTGCTGAAGTGACCACCGTCTGGAATCGTGTCAAGTCAGAGCGAAATAATGTCACCGGCACACCAAGGATCTCCGGAATGGGTCCTGAGCTTTAATCAGTGATCACATTGTTACAGCAGATTGTAACGTTTCGGAGTCACACAGGATCCCTTCATCAGGCATGTGTCGTTGCAATCGGCTGTAACATTGTGATCGCTGATTAAAACTCGGGACCCATTCCAGAGATCCTTGGTGTGCTGGTAATATACTTTCGCTCTGACTTCTCCAGTTTCTAAGCACCAATTTGAGGAAAAAATATTGGCTTTTAAAAGAAAAATCTGTATACCTTTTTACTGTTGTTTTTTTAAAAAAATAAGGCAAAAGGAGAATATCATAAAAATAGCTGAGGTCAACTTTCTGTTCCTTCCCAGGTACGTATCACTCCCACTATCATACGTAGATCTATGTGAGCCTAAAGGTATAATGGATTTAAACTGTGTTTTCAAAAATTGACTTAAAAGATAAGTTCACATAAAGGGAACATGTTACACCCATATTTAAGATGTAACATGTTCCTCAACACTACCCCCCCAAGCCCTGATCTGGCCACTAGGACAGCAGACTTTCTCTTGCCTGCAGCCACTCCTCCTACACAGCCGTGTCATTTGTTTACATAGATAGGTGAATGAATAAACCACAAGTCCTGTGTGCTGCCACTACAGATATGCTTATAGTCTTCAATGGAGTGTGAGCATGCTGATCAGCACACTCTATTCAGCCTTCCTCCAGCTTTAGAACTAAAAGCCCGACCAAAGGTACCATCAGAAAGCTGGAGGGAGAGTGTGCAGGAGCTTAAAGTGTTACTAAAACCCAGGACCCTGCATTCACTATATCTGGTCTCCCACAATAAACAGAACATGGCAATGCAATTTTTTTAGTAAACTGCTAAATACCTTTTCTCATCAGCAGTATATCAGTGTCCGTCCGAGCACTGGTCAAAGCTGGTAGGTGTGGTTTTCAATTTCCTCTTACTGTCCTATGAGGCTGCATGACCACTGACTTTCTGTCTGGACAGTGCTGATTGGCCCTGTGCTGATCACATGCCCCTTACCAAAAAAGAAATAAAAAGTCTCTTGCAATATACACCAAACTGACCTTGTGCAGAGTGCCTCCAATAATCTGTTTCTTCAGTAAATGGATTAGGGACAATAAAAGAAGGGCAGGTTCAGAGAAGACAGGATCAAACAGCCTTGTACAGTGTGGAGGATTAACCCCTTATGTTCTGCAGTGAGTATAACAAGCATGCTTTACTGCATACACAGTATCTCACGAAAGTGAGTGCACCCCTCACATTTATGTCAATATTTTATTCTATCTTTTCATGTGACAACACTTAAGAAATTACACTTTGCTACAATGTAAAGTAGTGAGTATACAGCTTGTATAAGACTGTAAATTTGCTGTCCCCTCAAAATAACTCAACACACAGCCATTAATGTCTAAACCGCTGGCAACAAAAGTGAGTACACCCCTAATTGAAAATGTCCAAATTGAGCCCAAAGTGTCAATATTTTGTGTGGCCACCATTATTTTTTTCCAGCACAGCAGTACACAGGTTGCCACTGGAGACCTCTTCCACTCCTCCACAATGACATCGCAAAGCTGGTGGATGTTAGAGACCTTGCGCTCCTCCACCTTCTGTTTGAGGATACCCCACAGATGCTCAATAGGGTTAAGGTCTGGAGACATGCTTGGCCAGTTCATCACCTTTACCCTCAGCTTCTTTAGCAAAGCAGTTGTCATCTTGGAGGTGTGTTTGGGGTCGTTATCATGTTGGAATACTGCCCTGCGGCCCAGTCTCTGAAGGGAGAAGATCATGCTCTGCTTCAGTATGTCATAGTACATGTTGCCATTCATGGTTCCCTCAATGAACTCTAGCTCCCCAGAGCACTCATGCAGCCCCAGACCATGACACTCCCACCATCATACTTAACTGTAGGAAAGACATACTTGTCTTTGTACTGCTCACCTGGTTGCCACCACACACACTTGACACCATCTGAACCAAATAAGTTTATCTTGGTCTCAGCAGGCCACAGGACATGGTTCCAGTAATCCATGTCCTTAGTCTGCTTGTCTTCAGCAAACTGTTTGTGGGCTTTCTTGTGCATCATCTTTAGAAGAGGCTTCCTTCTGTTATGACAGCCACGCAGACCAATTTGATGCAGTGTGCGGCATATGGTCTGAGCACTGACAGGCTGACCCCCCACCCCTTCAACCTCTGAAGCAATGCTGGCAGCACTCATACATCTATTTCCCAAAGACAACCTCTGGATAAGATGCTGAGCATGTGCACTCACTCAACTTCTTTGGTCAAACATGGTGAGGCCTGTTTTGAGTGGAACCTGTCCTGTTAAACCTCCGTATGGTCTTGGCCACCTTGCTGCAGCTCAGTTTCAGGGTTTTGGGAATCTTCTTATAGCCATCTTTATGTAGAGCAACAATCCTTTTTTCAGATTCTCAGAGAGTTCTTTGCCATGAGGTTTCATGTTGAACTTCCAGCAACCAGTATGAGAGAGTGAGAGCAATAACACCAAATTGAACACACCTGCTCCCCATTCACCCCTGAAACCTTGTAACACTAACGAGTCACATGACACCAGGGAGGGAAAATGGCTAATTGGGCCCAATTTGGACATTTTCACTTAGAGGTGTACTCACTTTTGTTGCCAGCGGTTTAGACATTAAAGTGGTTGTCAAGTCATGACAACCACTTAAACTGCAGGTAGGCCTATATTCAGGCTTACCCATAGGTCCTGGGAATATCTCCTAAACTTGCACTGTTTAGGAGATATTCCCTGTTTTAGCATGTGCCGACATCATCGGCACATGCACAGTAAAGAAACGACCCGACTGGGCCCTTTCTTCACTAAGTGTGCCGTAAATGACGGCTCCCGTGCGCATGTGCAGGAGTGACGTCAGCGCGGCTCCTGCCAATCACAGCGCTGGAGTCTGCGCTGTGATTGGTCGGCGCCCAGGTTCCCAGAAGATGACGGACACAGCATGTCGCCGGTCACAGCGGTGCTCGGGGACCTCTGCTACAGCGTCAATTTCTAAGGTAAGCATTTCATTACGACCCCCTTCACACCAAGGCGTTTTTCAGGAGTTTTTGCTCTAAAATCAGCACATAAAAAGCACACCAAAAATGCTCCCCATGCATCTCAATGGATGCTTTCACACCGAGGCGTTGTGCTTGCTAGGCGTTGCTAAAAGTCCTGCAAGCAGCATATTTTCAGCTTGTTTTGTGCGCTCAAAATAGCTCTTCAAAAACGCCCATGTCCATTGAAAATAATGGTTAAGCGCTTGAAAAACGCTTGAAAAGCGCATGAAATGTGTACTGAGGCTGTGGAAAGGTCACATGATTGAAACACAAACGCTTAAAAAGTGCTTGAACAGCGCTTAAAAAACTCCATTAGAGGGGCGCTATTTATACCTCTAGAGCTTCAAAAGCGCGGCAAAAACACACACTAGAATCATGGCGTTTTACAGGATTTTACAGGCTTTTTTCCAACGCCTTGGTGTGAAAGGAGCCTTAGAGCTAGTATGAGATGCATACTAGCTCATTATGCCTTTCTCTTGCAGGTTTATTTTTTTTTAATACATTTGACAACCACTTTAATAGCTGTGTGTTGAGTTATTTTGAGGGGACACCAAATTGACACTGTTATACAAGTTGTACACTCACTACTTTATGTTGTAGCAAAGTTCCATTTCTTCAGTGTTGTCACATGAAAAGATAGAATGAAATATTTACAAAAATGTGATGGGCGTACTCACTTTTGTGAGATACTGCATAGTGGGGAAAATAATTATTTGATCCCCTGCAGATTTTGTACGTTTGCCAAATTACAAAGAAATTAAGGGTCTATCATTTTTATCATAGATATATTTTAAATGATAGCGACAGAATATCAACCAAAAATCCAGAAAGACATGCTACAAATGTTATAAACTGAGTTGCAGTTGTGGGGACAGCCTGTCAGTGTTTAGATCATATGTCGCACACTGCCTCACATTGGTCTGCCTGGTTGTCATCCCAGAAGGAAGCCTCTTCTAAAGACGATGCACAAGAAAGCCCACAAACAGTTTGCTGAAGACAAGCAGAATAAGGACATGGATTACTGGAACCATGTCGTGTGGTCTGATGAGACCAAGATAAACTTATTGGGTTCAGATGATGTCAAGCGTGTGTTGTGGCAACCAGGTGAGGAGTACAAAGACAAGTGTGTCTTGCCTACAATCAAGCATGGTGGTGGAAGTGTCATGGTCTGGGGCCGCATGAGTGCTGTCGGCACTGGGGAGCTACAGTTCATTGAGGGAACCATGAATGCCAACATGTACTGTGACATACTGAAGCAGAGCATGATCCTCTCCCTTCGGAGACTGGGTCGTAGGGCAGTATTCCAACATGATAATGACCCCAAACACACACCCGAGGTGACCACTTCCTTGCTAAAGAAGCTGAGGGTAAAGGTGATGGACTGTCCAAGCATGTCTCAAGACCTAAACCCTATTGAGTATCTGTGGGGCATTCTCAAATGGAAGATGGAGGAGTGCAAGATCTCTAACATCCACCAGCTCCGTAATGGCGTCATGGAGGAGTGGAAGAGGTCTCCAGTGGCAACCTGTGAAGCTCTGGTGAACTCCTTGCCCAAGAGGTTTAAGACAGTGCTGGAAAATAATAATGGCCAGACAAAATATTGACATTTTGGGCCCAATGTGGACATTTTGACTTAGGGGTGTACTCACTTTTGTTGCCAGTGGTTTAGACATTAATGGCTGTGTGTTGAGTTATTTTGAGGGGACAGCAAATTTACACTGTTATACAAGCTGTACACTCACTACTTTACACTGTAGCAAAGTATAATTTCTTCAGTGTTGTCACATTAAAAGATATACTAAAATATTTACAAAAATGTGAGGGGTGTTCTCACTTTTCTGAGATACTGTACCTTAGGCAGTGTAAGATGGTTGCATGACATTCTTGGGTGGGTTTGAACCCAGATAAAAATTGTATAAATTCTCTGCACATTACCTTCAGAAAGGGCCTTTGTATCAAGGTAGCTCACGCTAATTTTATTTTTGATAGTGTGCATTGGAATGCTAACAAATACAGTATATAATGGTACTTACAAAGAGTTTGATTAGATCAGGAACTGCTCCCAGCCAGATTCAACTCCAGCTCTAGAAAGGGTAACTGTCTGCTACAGCGTGAAGAATTTGATCCTAAACTTAGTATTTCTACAAGAATGGGAGGAGATGCCACTAGGCTGGCATTGGCGAGAAACCAACAAAGATTTATTTCAAAATTATATAGTATTATAGATAGTTTCTAATAAGATCATGGCACTTTATAAGACAACTGCCCGAATTTGGTGAAATAATATAATAGAAAGGAGAACAAATTGCTTCCTAACATACAGCAATCTAGCTCACATAAAAAGTAAGATCCTAAAATGCAGTGTTTTTTTTTTTTTCAGCATGGAAAAAATGTACATTTATTTGGCAAGACAGCAAGCATTTGACCTCTAAACATTCTCTACCGTTGTAGAAGTGTTGAAACAAACCACTGGCAACTTCCATGACAAAACACAATGACAGTATATACAGTACTCTATATTGGAGATACATTTAGAAGCATCAGAAAGCAGGAAAATCCAATCAATGTGTCAAAACATGATTTCTTGATTGTCAAACTACAACTAAAGCATAATTATATCAAGCAAGAAAAATATCACTGCTTTTCATTCCATGAAAGTCAATGTATACTTCTTGCTTGGGTGAGTACGATGGAGGAATATGACTTCAGAAGTTTAGAAACAAGAAAAATGAATTCAGGCAATCAGCAGGTTAATACTAATTTTCTTACAAAATTATAATGAATTACTAATAACCGTGAAGCCCCTGAAAAATGTATGATAGATTTAGGGGTTTATCATGGCAACTGTTAATATACTGTATCTATGCAATATCTATATATATATATATATATGCTGTATCTCACAAAAGTAAGTACACCCCTCACATTTTTGTAAATATATTATTATATCTTTTCATGTGACAACACTGAAGATATGACACTTTGCTACAATGCAAAGTAGAGAGGGTACAGCTTGTATAACTGTGTAAATTTGCTGTCCCCTCAAAATAACTCAACGCACAGCCATTAATGTCTAAACCGCTGGCAACAAAAGTGAGTACACCCCTAAGTAAAAATGTCTAAACTGGGTCCAAAGTGTCAATATTTTATGTGGCAACCATTATTTTCCAGCACTGTCTTAACCTTATTGGGCATGGAGTTCACCAGAGTTTCACAGGTTGCCACTGGAGTCCTCTTCCATTCCTCCATGATGACATCATGGAGCTGGTGGATGTTAGAGGCCTTGCGTTCCTCCACCTTCCATTTGAGGATGCCCCACAGATGCTCAATAGGGTTTAGGTCTGTAGACATGCTTGGCCAGTCCATCACCTTTACCCTCAGCTTCTTTAGCAAGGCAGTGGTCATCTTGGAGGTGGGTTTGGGGTCGTTAGCATGTTGGAATACTGCCCTGTGGCCCAATCTCCAAAGGGAGGGGATCATGCTCTGCTTCAATATGTTAGCAGAGTAAGACACACTTGTCTTTGTACTCCTCACCTGGTTGCTGACACACACGCTTGACACCATCTCAACCAAATAAGTTTATCTTGGTCTCATCAGAGCACAGGACATGGTTCCAGTAATCCATGTCCTTAATCTGCTTTTCTTCAGCAAACTGTTTGCGGGCTTTCTTGTGCATCATCTTTAAAAGAGGGTTCCTTCTGGAACGACAGCCATGCAGGCCAATTTGATGCAGTGTGCAGCGTATGGTTTGAGCACTGACAGGCTGACCCCCCACTCCTTCAACCTCTGCAGCAATGCTGGCAGCACTCGTACATCTATTCCCCAAAGACAACCTCTGGATATGACGCTGAGCACGAGCACTCAACTCCTTTGGTTGACCACGGCGAGGCCTATTATGAGTGGAACCTGACCTGTTAAACCACTGTATGGTCTTGGCCACTGTGCTGAAGCTAAGTTTCAGGGTCTTGGCAATCTTCTTATAGCCTAGGCCGTCTTTATGTAGAGCAACAATTCTTTTTTTTAGATTCTCCAGAGAGTTATTTGCCATGAGGTGCCACATTGAACTTCCAGTGACCAGTATGAGAGAGTGAGAGCGATAACACCAAACTTAACACACCTGCTCCCCATTCACACCTGAGACCTTGTAGCACTAATGAGTCACTTGACACTGGGGAGGGAAAATGGCTAATTGGGCCCAATTTGGACATTTTCACTTAGGGGCGTACTCACTTTTGTTGCCAGCGGTTTAGACATTAATAACTGTGTATTGAGTTATTTTGAGGGGACAGCAAATTTACACTGTTATACAAGCTGTCCACTCACTACTTTACATTGTAGGAAAGTGTTATTTCTTCAGTGTTGTCACATGAAAAGATAATAAAATATTTACAATTTGAGGGGTGTACTACCTTTTGTGAGATACTGTATATAAATATATATATATATATATATATATATATATATATATATATAATAGAGAGAGAGAGTGTGCGAGAGAGAGAACAATTAGAGGACAGTTAATGAACACTTAATTTTTTCAGAAACAATGAAATCTTCATTGCTCAACATTTGATGGAATTTTTGTTGTGGCTATACCATGCTAATAGAACAATATTTTTCAAAGTAACCATGGCACTTTGAAACCTTTTCTTTTGTAGAAAACACAAAGTAACCATGGCACTTCAAAACCTTTTATTTTGTAGAAAACACAATGATGAAAATTAGAGAACAAGCAATGACTGTAGCACGGAGAAAGATTACAACTAAACATTCTTAAGGTTACAATCATCAACAATTAGTAGGAAGTGGGGGGAGGGGGCTTGCTTTGAATGATTTCTGCACATCTGCGGCCACAGGACATCACTAGTCTCTCACATTACTCTGGTGTGATTTTTTCCACTCTTCTTCCAGTCTCTTCCAGAGTTCGGTGACTGTAGTCATTTTCTTGGCCATAACTTTGTCACCAAGGATTTTCCAGAGGTTTTCTATTGGGTTTACAGTAGATCAGGACTCTGGGCTGGCCATTTCATTATTTCAATGGTTTCAGAATCAAGGAACTGCTTTACCCATTTTGCTGTGTGATGGGGGCATTGTCCTGCATGAAAATTGCTGGCTGATTGGGTGATGAACGCAAGGGAGGAATTGCATGTTTTCAAACAAGATTCTAATAAACATTAGCATTCAATCTTCCATGTATCTGTATAAGAGGCCCAACTCCTGCTGCAGAAAACATTCCCCAAACCTTGATGTTACCCCCTCCACCATTCACTGACTTATTTACATACTTTGGGTTCAGTCTTTCAACAGTTTGATGGCATAATGTTTCCCATCAGACCCAAATAAATTAAACTTGCTTTCATCAACTAAAGTGAACTTTGGACCAGTTCTCCTCTGTCCACACAACATGCTTCTCAGCAAAGGTTAGTCTAGCCTTTTGATTCTTTGTTAGCTCACCTGCATAGGTGGACATTCAAAGATGGTGGTTCGGGAATCCTCTCGGTGCGCGTGACGTCACACGTTCGTTTGATGTCCGCGCACGCGCATTGGGAATGTCATGTCTGCAATCAGCGCCAGTGATGTCAGAAGCCGGCTGATTGGAGTAGGGATTCCCCTCTTTATAAGGTGCATGTGGGCAATGTGCTCCTTGCACCTGTTTGTCTCCGGAGCGGGGTAACGCTGAGCCCTCAGACTCTCATCAGTGGGTAGGTTGAAAGCTTATGTACTTGTGTGCATTCAACTCTCTAGCAAATTGCTTGTGTAGCACATATGCCTTTTAGATTGTCTATTTGGTTAATGTAGGGTTGATCATGCTGTATGCATGGGTCAGTCCCATATTCCAGTGAATTTAAGCTTTTTGAACTGTATCAATGTGTTTATCCACAGTGGGATCGGCTTGAATCTGAGTCCTAAGAGGGGTGGGAGAGGACCAGTTTGACACGATCGCACTGCGGAAATTTCTAATGGCTGACCATGATCATTTTTAACCATTTGGTGTTCTTCTTTTGGAGCAACTATGGTCGTTGGTAGACCATTTACAAAACAGGTACGATATGAATGCACATTATCCCAGCTGGGTGATAAAAAATCCTGTCCGCTAGAGAGTTCCCAGGTTCATCTATCTACCCCAGCAGTTTAAATGTATTTCTTGTCTATACACGTTAATATATGGGGTTGGTGATGTGGGATAGTTTAATCCCACCCCCAACCCCCTTTGTTTTTTGCAGCCTATTGGCCTCATCCCTTTTCCCCTTCCCTTTCTTTTTTCTTATTCATAACAGATTCTCTTCTACAATAAACCTTAAATTTGGGGACCAAAGTCTGTTTAATTGGCTATCTCTCTCTGCAGTCTGTTTCTGTTGGCCTGATCTTTCTGGCAGGCTGGTTGCAATTTACCTCCTGTTTGGTGTCTCAGTGGGATGATCATAGCCTGATCTACATCAGGTAAATATACCAAAAGTAGATTTTCCTACAAAAATTGTTTATATATCCATTGGGAGTTATTTGATATATTTTGTTGTATTATATGATATTATGTATCTCTTTATTTAAGGGGTGTCTCGTGGTCTTGTTTGTTACAGTATGCAGGTGTGATATGTTGGTTCTAAGAACATTGTACACCTTTGATGTGATATTTATGTATTATCTAAAATAAATTTTTGATTGTATTGCATTTTCATCTAGAATCTTTGTACACCTAAAAGTTCCTGACGAAGCTAAGAATTGCGAAACATGTCGAACGTACAGGCAATGTAACAAAGTTCTGTGTTTCTATACTCAAAAAATTGTACTGCATGGTAGTTCTTATGTTTGTACCATTGTTAAAAATTAATTGTCGTTTTGTTTCGACAATTTTTTATTGTGTTGTGGTTTAATAAAATATTGAATCATTTTATCCAATTTAAGTTTATTTTTTCTTTGGCACCATAAAAATCCCATGGTTGTTTATTTGTTTATTAATTGTATATTGAGGGATGAAGGTGCCTTTTGACCCTCTGAATCAATGCTATTGTAAAAAAAAATGTTTTGATTCTTTCTGATAATGATAGCTTTGGTCACTGCAGAGTGGGCTTTCAGTCTAAATTTTCTTAAATGGCAAGACACTGTATGACGAGACAGATCCTTACTCATCGCTGAACTGGGGAGCAATCGCAGCTGCAGTGTTGAACCGATTGCCCGCATTATCCTGTCTTCTCTTGTATTTGACTTTCGTGGATGACCAGCCTTCTTGGGGGACTTGAATACGTTTGTGACGTTGTAAAGATGCAATATTCTAAAAATCACAGATTTGGAATGATAGACTTCTCTTGCTATGGCCGAAAGGGTCATCCCTTTGGCCTTCATCTGGACAACCTGCTGCTGGAGGGTTTCAGTCACTTTAGAACAGCTCACCACCTTGCAAAGTCGGCGAAAACTGGAAAGTTGTCAGTTAAAAGAAATTAGCACAAGGTCCAGATCAACACCAATAACTGGGAGGTATCTGAAAGTGTTCTCTAACTTTGAGCAAATTTCTTTTTCAAATCTCATTGAAGTTTTTTATTCTGTGCTTCAAAATATATGTAACTCATGAAATATGCTTAACAAAACTGCTCTTTTACTGCTGTTTAGATCATTTCAAATAGGACTAATCAGTGACCTTGGAATTTAGGAAATTGTAGGCTGTTCTATAATTTTGATCTCCAGTGTATATATATATATATATATATATATATATATATATATATATATATACATACAGTATCTCACAAAAGAGAGTATACCCCTCACATTTTTGTAAATATTTTATTATATCTTTTCATGTGGCAACACTGAAGAAATTACACTTTGCTACAATGTAAAGTAGTGAGTGTACAGCTTGTATAACAGTGTAAATTTGCTATCTCCTCAAAATCATTTAACACACAGCCATTAATGTCTAAACTGCTGGCAACAAAAGTGAGTACACCCCTAAGTGAAAATGTCCAAACTGGGCCCAAAGTGTCAATATTTTGTATGGCCACCATTATTTTCCAGCACTGCCTTAACCCTTTTGGGCATGGGGTTCACCAGAGCTTCACAGGTTGCCACTGGAGTCCTCTTACACTCCTCCATGATGACATCACGGAGCTGGTGAATGTTAGAGACCTTGCGCTCGTCTACCTTCCCTTTGAGGATGCCCCACAGATGCTCAATAGGGTTTAGGTCTGGAGACATGTTTGGCCAGTCCATCACCTTTACCCTCAGCTTCTTTAGCAAGACAGCGGTCGTCTTGGAGGTGTGTTTGGGGTTGTTATCATGTTGGAATACTGCCCTGCAGCCCTGACTCTGAATGGGGGGGATCATGCTCTGCTTCAGTATGTCACAGTACATGTTTGCATTCATGGTTCCGTCAATGAACTGTAGCTTCCTAGTGCCAGCAGCCCTCGTGCAGCCCCAGACCATGACAATCCCACCACCATTATTGACTATAGGCAAGATACACTTGTCTTTGTACTCCTCATCTGGTTGCCACCACACACGCTTGACATCATCTGTACAAATAAGTTTATCTTGGTCTCATCAGACCACAGGACATGGTTCCAGTAATCCATGTCCTTATTATGCTAGTCTTCAGCAAACTGTTTACAGGCTTCCTTGTGCATCATCTTTAGAAGAGGCTTCCTTCTGGGACGACATCCATGCAGACTAATTTTGTTGCAGTGTGCAGCGTATGGTTTGAGCACTGACAGGCTGAACCCCCACCCCTTCAAACTCTGCAGCAATGCTGGCAGCACTTATACATCTATTTCCCAAAGACAACCTCTGGATATGATGCTGAGCACGTGCACTCATCTTCTTTCGTCGAACATGGTGAGGCTAGTTCTGAGTGGAACCTGTCCTGTTAAACCACTGTATGGTCTTGGCCACCATGCTGCAGCTCAGTTTCAGGGTCTTGGCAATCATCGTATAGCCTAGGCCATCTTTATGTAAAGCAACAATTCTTTTTTCCATATGCTCAGAGAGTTCTTTGCCATGAGGTGCCATGTTAAACTTCCAGTGACCAGCATGAGAGAGTGAGAGCGATAACACCAAATTTAACACACCTGCTCCCCATTCATACCTGAGACCTTTAACATTAACAAGTCACATGACACCGTGGAGGGAAAATGGCTAATTGGGCCCAATTTGGACATTTTCAATTAGGGGTGTACTCACTTTTGTTGCCAGCAGTTTAGACATTAATGGCTGTGTGTTGAGTTATTTTGAGGGGACAGCAAATTTACACTGTTATATAAGCTGTACACTCACTACTTTACATTGTAGCAAAGTGTAATTTCTTTAGTGTTGTCACATGAAAAGTATAATAAAATATTTACAAAAATGTGAGGGGTGTACTCACTTTTGTGAGATACTGTATATAAATAAATATATATATATATATATATATATATATATATAGAGAGAGAGAGAGAGAGAGAGAGAGTATTTCTATATAATATACAGCATATATATATATATATGTATATATATACTGTATGAGAGAGAGCGAGAGAGAGAAATACATTCAGTGGCAAACAGTCCCTGTTAGTCCAGGGAAGAGTCTTGGATAAATGAACTGGGGTAAGTGACTTGTGCGCTACTCACTGTGACTACAATAACTATATTAGTGAGAGTGAATGAAATGTCACATACACCTGACGTGAATAAATTAATATGAAGTGGAGCAGTGCTATAAAAACACTTACAGTCAGGTCCATAAATATTGGGACATCTACACAATTCTAATGTTTTTGGCTCTATACACCACCACAATAGATTTGAAATAAAACTAACAAGATGTGCTTTAACTGCAGACTTTCAGCTTTAATTTGAGGGTATTTACATTCAAATCAGGTGAACGGTGTAGGAATTACAACAGTTTGTATATGTGCCTCCCACTTTTTAAGGGACCAAAAGTAATGGAAAAAATTAACAATCATAAATCAAACTTTCACTTTTTAATACTTGGTTGCAAATCCTTTCCAGTCAATTACAGCCTGAAGTCTGGAATGTATAGACATCACCAGACGCTGGGTTTCATCCCTGGTGATGCTCTGCCAGGCCTCTACTGCAACTGTCTTCAGTTCCTGCTTGTTCTTGGGGCATTTTCCCTTCAGTTTTGTCTTCAGCAAGTGAAATGCAGGCTCAATCGGATTCAGGTCAGGTGATTGACTTGGCCATTGCATAACATTCCACTTATTTCCCTTAAAAAACTCTTTGGTTGCTTTCGCAGTATGCTTTGGGTCATTGTCCATCTGCACTGTGAAGCGCCGTCCAATGAGTTCTGAAGCATTTGGCTGAATATGAGCAGATAATATTGCCCGAAACACTTGAGAATTCATCCTGCTGCTTTTGTCAGCAGTCACATCATCAATAAATACAAGAGAACCAGTTCCATTGGCAGCCATACATGCCCATGCCATGACACTACCACCACCATGCTTCACTGATGAGGTGCTATGCTTTGGATCATGAGCAGTTCCTTTCCTTTTCCATACTCTTCTCTTCCCATCACTCTGGTACAAGTTGATCTTGGTCTCATCTGTCCATAGGATGTTGTTCCAGAACTGTGAAGGCTTTTTTAGATGTTGTTTGGCAAACTCTAATCTGGCCTTCCTGTTTTTGAGGCTCACCAATGGTTTACATCTTGTGGTAAACCCTCTGTATTCATTCTGGTGAAGTCTTCTTTTGATTGTTGACTTTGACACACATACACCTACCTCCTGGAGAGTGTTCTTGATCTGGCTAACTGTTGTGAAGGGTGTTTTCTTCACCAGGGAAAGAATTCTTCGGTCATCCACCACAGTTGTTTTCCATGGTCTTCTGGGTCTTTTGGTGTTGCTGAGCTCACCGGTACGTTCTTTCTTTTTAAGGATGTTCCAAACAGTTGATTTGCCTCCCCCTTATGTTTTTGCTATCTCTCTGATGGGTTTGTTTTGTTTTTTCAGCCTAATGATGGCTTGCTTCACTGATAGTGACAGCTCTTTGGATCTCATATTAAGAGTAGACAGCAACAGATTCCAAATGCAAATAGCACACTTGAAATGAACTCTGGATATTTTATCTGCTCCTTGTAAATGGGATAATGAGGGAATAACACACATCTGGCCATGGAACAGCTGAGCAGCCAATTGCCCCATTACTTTTGGTCCCTTAAAAAGTGGGAGGCACATATACAAACTGTTGTCATTTCTAAGCCGTTCACCTGATTTGGATGTAAACACCCTCAAATTAAAGCTGAAAGTCTGCAGTTAAATCACATCTTGTTTGTTTCATTTCAAATCCATTGTGGTGGTGTAGAGACCCAAATCATTAGAATGGTGTCGCTGTCCCAATATTTATGGACCTGACTGTATATAAATAAATACATAATTGCATTAAAAGAAAAAAGATGAATAAAGTGCATATACATATAAAAGCAATTAATGCGCAATATAAATTGTGCAAAAACGCATAAAAGTGTCAAATGCATACAATGCTAATAATCTTCCCAGTGAAAAGTCCAACGAAGAAAGTGCAAAATATGCAAAAAAGCCAGTATATTCCAAGTCTTTATGACAGGATAAAAAAGTCTCAGTGTTGTAAGTCCTTATGAGTATTATATTCAACACATGAACTGTGCACACCAATCCACCACCATATGCAATGGCCGCTCACCTTGTTCCCTTAGGTATTGCTCATATAGCTCCTAATAGCAGACAGCTACTGTTGATCTCCATATGTCCATATACATGAAAACAAGGGAAAGAGGCTTCTCATGGTGTAGTATTATCAAGATACATTTATTACATTTAGATACATTTATAAAAATCATAGTAACTCACAGTTAAAATAGTGACAATGCGATCCAGCTGACTCTCTGCGGGGTCACAAGCAGATAAAACAACGTAAAAACAGCAGACTTCCGGGTTCGGCCATGCCCGGAAGTGAAGTCAACTGGCTCCTCTGTCATGAAGTTTGCCTGTGGCCTAGGTTGTGGCATTTCTAGGGATAAATTGGTGGCAGTGGTAGATTTCTATAGCAGTATACACTGTTAAGAACTGGCGAAACCTTTTACCCCACCTGTGACATTATATGTCTTTGCCTGGGATAGACAAAGGTTGATCTAAAATGTGATCTGCAGTGGCCTGCAGATCGCTCACTATTTGGTTTGTAACACAATGAGAGATTTGCCATATTAATCAGCAATATACAGACTTTTGTAAAAAATTTGAGATTTTGTAAAAAAACAGAAAACACTATATTTATATATATATATATATATATATATATATATATATATATATATATATACAGAGAGTGTCAGTAATCTAATCATAAAGAGATAAAATGCAAAAATTGGAGAATATTAGCATTTCAAGTGTTAAAGACAAGGGTTATCCTTGGAAGTTCAGGCACATAGAAGCTCTATGTATGTAACATGTGAGCGTTATGCTAAAAGACCTACTTATAGCAGGCAGATGAAACGTATTGGAGCTCTACTGTGAGCAGTTGTGAACAGTTATATAAGGTATGATTCATGAACAGAAGATATTTTTATGCACAGCCATGCGTTATACATTTAAATATTGTTATTCAACATCAGATAATTCTCAGCATTTTAAAAAGGGAATACCATCTTACCAGCTCTCGGCATTTCCTCTTTTTATTACTTTTCATACAATATTAGCAAGGCATTTACCAAGTTAAACCATGTGTACATTATAAATAGGTTATATGGACATGCAATGCTCTTATGTCCTTACATCAGAATACACAAAAAACAATATTTTTTCACTGTTATATTCCTCAAACTTGGAGAAAGCCCTGAGGGTCGATATGCGTGAGGCAGGTGGGACATGTCTGACAACAGGTTTACATCCCTCAAACTGTTTACCTTTCTGATGATGAATAAACCTGCACGAAGGCTTACACATGCTTTCTGCATGTTATAGAAGTAGCATGACTCCCTCCTTGTGTACCTCCTCCTCTTCTTAGCATCTGTACA
The DNA here is from genome assembly GCA_018402905.1 of Glandirana rugosa. Classification (NCBI taxonomy): domain Eukaryota; kingdom Metazoa; phylum Chordata; class Amphibia; order Anura; family Ranidae; genus Glandirana; species Glandirana rugosa. The sequence continues at coordinate 899,941 of BLSH010209096.1, read as the reverse complement.
GCTTTTAAAGACCTGTGGACTGAGAGAAATATGCATCTGCCAAGTAACTGGCGTGAATAAAGTGTGTGTGTGTATACTGTATATGTATATATATATTGTATACAGTATCTCACAAAAGTGAATACACCCCTCACTTTTGAAAATATTTTATCATCATGTCTTTTCATGAAGAAATTACACTTTGCTACAATGTAAAGTAGTCAATGTACAGCTTATATAACAGTGTAAATTTGCTGTCCCCTCAAAATAACTCAACACACAGCCATTAATGTCTAAACCGCTAAAATGTGAGGGGTGTACTCACTTTTGTAAGATGCTGTATATATATATATGTATATACAGTATATACCACCCCCTGAAGCATGGTGGTAATCCCCGGAGACAGGGTGGGCTGGCATTTCACCCCAGGTGTAGATACTTGTACCCTCTCCCAGTATACACCAGTGGCCAGGAAACTCCTACTGGTTGGCCAGGAAGAGATGAATATTCATGACTCTGGTTAGTGTGGCTTTCTCTATGCTATTACCAGAGGAAGCAGTGCCAACTACTGGCAACAGAAGGGCACTCACAGTAACCAGAGCCCAGGAGAAACCTAAGAAAATTGAACTATTTGTAAAAAAACATCAGAACTAGGGAAAAATGTCATGCTGGATATATATGCTGATATGGACTGGGTAATGTGTTAGGAACGAAAGGATGCCACATCGTTTGATGGAAATGAAAATTATCAACCTACAGAGGGATAAATTCAAATACACTCTGAAAATCCAAGTGAAAAAATGATGCATCATGCATCACTGATACCATTCAGATGGGATCTCACCTTCTGATCTGGTGCTCCTAGCCTCCAGGCTTCATTCTCGGCTCCCCTCCTCCAGTCTCCATTCTTGGCTCCCACGGCTCTCTGCCTCCATGGTCTACATTCCGGGCTTCCCTCCTCCAGTCTCCATTCTCGGCTCCCACGGCTCTCTGCCTACATGGTCTCCATTCTGGGCTCCCTCGACTCCATGCCTCCATTCTTAGCTTCCTCGGCTCCCTGCCTCCATGGTCTTCATTCTGGGCTCCTCGCATCCATGCTCTGAATTTAGAACTCCCACTCTCTGCATTCCTCCTGACTCCGCCCTCTGTGTTCTCTGAGCCGGAACTACAGAGAGGGCATATGGGATCAATGCACCCTGACAATATTCACTGTCAGCGCACATTGGGAACATTGGAAACAACACTGAGCGGATCGGAACTACAGAGGGGTCATGAGGTATCAATGCGTGCTGACAGCACTCACTGTCAGCGCACATTGGGAACACTGGAATCAACACTGAGCGAATATACATCCGCCACAATGTTGAATGGCAGCGGAAAACCCTGTGGACTTCTCGCGGAACCCTGGTTGAGAAACACTGGTCTAAGCCTAAGGTAACAGTTCCCTACAAAACCCTTCTCAATAGACCAGTTCTCAAAGCATCCACTTTTTCTATCAATGAATGAAAATAAATTAATGAATTCCTCAAATACAGGCTCTCATGGTTGTATAATTGCAGTAAAAACAAAAAACAAAACAAAATGTGACTAGAAAACTGGATGGATTGAAAGCAATGAGGAAGTTTGCTTAAAGATGCCTTGAATTCAAATCCATCATAGACTGGTGGAATATTCTAATTGCATTTTAAAGTTTTTGTTCTTGCACTCCAAACAGTTTTAACTTTATCTTCCATGTAACAAATAATATGGGAAAAGGATATACAAGATGTAGACATAAAAGCTGGAGAGGATACTTGAAATGAATAATATAGAATTAGGTATAAGGAGGATTTTTTTTCTACTTAGTGCAGTGAATCCTAGTTTTAGTGTGAGTTAGTTTAGTCCTAGCTAGACCTTCCCTTTTTTGTTATTAGTAGAGACAGGGCTTAGGAAATTCATTGCCTTCTGATATTTAAATCATTGGAAACATCATCAGTACTGGAGTATCTGTACATTGTATTGGATTCAACTTCTGCTTAACCTGGATGGTGCCAAGTCAGCAGGTACCCATACAGCCCAGACAGACTGGGTATTCCAATATATAAAGAGGCATTTGAAACAGAACAGTAAAAAGACAGATTTCAGAAGCCTTCTACACACTTTGCTATTTATGTTGTGAAGTGTCCCTGTGCTTCAGTAAGCACATAGGGGTTGATTTACTAAAGCTGGAGAGTGAAAAAAACGGTGCAGCTGTGCATGGTAGTCAATCAGCTTCTAACCTCAGCTTGTTCAGTCAAGCTTTGACAATAAAACCTTGCAGCTGATTGGTTTCTGTGCAGAGCTGCACCAAATTTTGCACTTTCAAGCTTTAGTGAATCAACCCCATAGTCTTTGTCTGCACTGAACATATGATGCATTACAGACTCTGACATCTGCCTTGAGCTACTGAGGATCAAACTACAGTCTGCTGCAACATTTTCTTGTGTCTGCTCTCACTCATTGGAAGCAAATCTTTGTATAATTTGGAAAGCTGTACCTGCATTGGATTTTTGTGTATTGACCTTGCTTGTGGAATTACAAGAACTGTTGTTTCTAGAATAATCCCTGCTGCTGGAATTGCTCTGTTGTGATATACTGGGGTTGATTTACTAAAGCTGAAGAGTGCAAAAACTGGTGCAGCTGTGCATGCTAGCCAATCAGCTTCTAACAGCTTGTTCAATCAAGCTTTGACAATAAAACCTTCAAGCTGATTGGTTTCTGTGTGGAGCTGCACCAGATTTTGCACTTTCACATGGGACGACGATCGTACGTACGACTGTGTCGAATCGTACGTTGGCTGTTGTATGTAGCATACTGACATGCACCCGATGGTCGTACAAACAACATGCGGCAGGCCGAACGTAATGATGTGAACAAGCGTATAAAGAGGAAGTGCTGGTATCGTGGCACCACCCTTTGGGCTCCTTCATCTAATTTCGTGTTAGTTGAAGTTTAGTGTGTGTTGATTTGCGACTTTGTGATCGTTCTTCAGATCATTCTTTGGATCGTTCTTTAGCTCGTTTCTGGACGCTCGTTCGTCAACGATGTTGCCTTCTCGAGAGAGAAATCTTGCTACTGTTGGCCTAGGAGTTCTGGCTTGGACCCGAAACCAACGTAGGAGAAGGAGGGAGAGGAGTTGTTGGACCAAAAATTGGTTACTTAACCGTGATCAATTTGGTCATATGGCTTTGGTCAGGGAGCTCCAGGAGAATAATCCTGATGATTTCAGGAATTATCTCCGGATGACGGACCCCTGCTTTAGCCACCTCTTGACAATGGTGTCCCCCTATATCCAGAAGGAGGACACATGCATGCGCCTTGCTATCACCCCTGAGCAAAGGCTCATTGCCACCTTGCGCTACCTGGCGACAGGAAGAAGCCTGCAGGACCTGAAGTTCACCACAGGCATCTTCCCCCAGGCTCTTGGAGTGATTATTCCGGAGACATGTTCAGCCATCATACAGGTGCTGCAGAAGGACTATATTAAGGTATGTTTCATGTTAATACCACATTTTATGTGTTTCTGTTTGATAATATAGTATTTGACCTTTTTGCCAATACCTAATTAGTAACATTACAATATGCTGTGAATGTCTTCTTTGGCCTCATGCATGCTCTAAGCTTTTTTAACCTCTTTTTTTCCTCTACACACCTCCCCAGCATGTTGTCCAGTGTCCATACACACTCAGAGGGTAGGGTTGCCACATCATCCCTTTAATCCAGGACACATATGAATTACACAGGTTCTGAGGCTGATTTAATGCAGATAAGGCACCAATTGAGTTTAATTACCACCTTAATCAGCCACAGAACCTGTGTAATTAGTATGTGTCCTGGATTAAAGGGATGATGTGGCCACCGTATCAGAGGGCTGCCATCAGGGGGTACAGGCAGTACTGTTGTAAGGGGCCCCAGTGTCTCAAGGGGCCCTTACAACAAAGACTTTAGCAGTCTTTAACATTGGAGTCTATGGGAGGGGGGCATCCTGTTTGGGGAGACCATTCTCCTGAACCCTAGGCGACAAAAATAACAAACTTGGCCCACAAGGAGAGGACCCCCTGGACCCCAACCGGTTCAAGTTTGGGACCTGCAGCAACTATGCTTTGGCACAAGGTCTTATTGCAAGCATTGAGTGAGGCTGTGTTGCCTGTGCACTGCTTTTTGAAGCCCTTGGATTTCACACTAGCATGCATTGCACACTTTGCTGGGTCATGCTTGGCAGGCTACATCTCTCAAGTGTGACAGGGTGTATTGTTCCTACTGGGGCTGCAACACGTGTACACCCCTGGCCAGTGGGCAGATGTGGTGGAATGGCCCAGTGTGAAGGTCCTGGGTAAGGTTGGTGGTCAGAAGGGGGGGCAGGTTTAAAGCTGTGTAAGGGGCTCCCAAATTTATGATGGCTGCACTGCCCACTCAGCCTGGTAATGCCACAATTATTTATGTCAGATGCAGTTTAGGCGCCCCCCCCCCCCCAAAACTAACAGTTTTGCCACAATATTTTTGGCTTTCCAACCAGGCAGAGTGCTTGAGGTGTTTTTATTATGTGAAACCTAAGCCCCATGCTCCCAAAAAGTTACATCATTTAAAACTACTGTATCTCCTGAAATGTAATCTCCTATACACACTCTCCATCTTTCCCCAAAACATGTAGTGCAAGGGCCTGCTTCATTTTCTACTTATTTTACCTCATGTGATCTCTTTTGTTTGAATATGGTTGGAAAAGTGTAATTAACCAAGTCTATTTTCTGTAGGATGTGCTTCTCCCATGTCTTTACATCTTGACTGAGCTGGGAATGGAAGTGTAGCCTTATGTTGCCCTTGCATTTGTATGTTGAATAACATTTTTGTTTGGCAAAGTCTAATTAATTTTTTTTTTTATCTACAGTTTCCTTCAAATCCCCAGCAGTGGCAGGAAGTTGCTGCACAGTTTATGCAGCAATGGGATTTTCCTAACTGCGGGGGTGCCATTGATGGCAAACATGTGAGGATTGTACCACCACCCAGCTCGGGCTCTTATTACTACAACTATAAGGGGTTTTGCAACATTGTGATGCTGGCCATAGTGTCTGCAAACTATGAATTTCTTTACCTGGATGTGGGAAGAATGGCCGCAACGATGGAGGCATCATCATGCAGACGGAGTTTTATAGGCGGCTTCAGAATGGCACCCTCAACCTGCCACCTGCAGACCAAAATGTGGAGGGTCTGAACTTTGTATTCGTTGCAGATGAGGCGTTTGGGCTTGGGGAACATGTCATGAAGCCGTTTCCGCAACGAAACCTGACCCCTGACCAGCGGATTTTTAACTACAGACTTTCACGTGCTCGAAGGGTGGTGGAAAATGCATTTGGCATTTTGGCCAACAGGTGCCGTCTGTTTCTAACACCCATAAACTTGGCCTTATATAAAATAAACCATGTGGTATTGTGCTGCTGCATTCTGCATAATTTTTTTGCGCAGGAATGCAACAAAATCCCAGCAGGATCCCACTCTGGCCTTAATGAGATCCCTGCAGGTGCCCTACCCGTCCGTATAGTCCCACTGAGGCCGACAAAGCCGTTCCAATATCAAATTACAATTTACAATACAAAGGGGGGAGAGGGGAAAAAAGGAAAATCGTATACAACAAGAGGTTTTCTAATTGTAGAGCCTACACTCCAATGCATATCACAGGTGGATAGACATGTATGAAGAAACAAAAAAAAAAAAAAAAAGGAGGGAGAAGGGGGAGGGGGGGAAAGGTACAAGAACTCATGATTGCCGCATCTATAGAAACGGTTTATAGGAAAGACAATCATTAAGACCCGGATAATGTAAAGCAGCTAAAGTCTGAATCCACCGGGTCTCCCGCTGGAGTAATACCCTATCATGATCCCCGCCTCTTTCATGCGGGGGTATGTACTCAAGGGCAAAAAAATGCATCAGGGTAGAGTCAAAACGGTGCATAAGGCCCATGTGTCTACTGATAGGGGTCTCCATTCGTTTTTTGGCTACCAGGGAGACATGGTCCCTGATGCGATGAAAGAAGGGCCTTCTAGTTTTTCCAACATAGAAGGCCCCACAATTATAAAACATAATATAAATGATGCCTATAGATTGGCAATCTGCTTTAAACTTCGGTTTGAAGGTACGACCATTCGGGAGAACAATGGATCCAGATTCAAAAATGCATTTGCAAAAATTGCATGAGTTGCATGGGAAAGTACCCCATTCTACCCCGGTTTTCCTTGTATTTGACTGAAGGTGGCTACGTACTAGTCTATCTTTCAAAGATCGTGATCTTCTGAATGTAATTTCTGGATGTGTTCGAAGATGTTTGGACACTGAGCTATCAGCCATAAGTAGATACCAGTATTTGTCAATAATGTGTCTAATTTGTTTATGTTGGCCCGAAAATCTAGTGATGAATCTTATTACATCCGTAGATCCCTGATTTTTGCTTTTGTCTTTTGGGCCAAGTAGTTGTTCCCTTTTCTTCATTTTTGCTCTATGATAGGCTCGTTTCAAGCAGTTCCTGCTGTAGCCTCTCTGTAGTAGCCTCAATTGGAGGCTCTTTGCTTCTTTTTCTAAATCAGTCTCTTTGCTGCAGTTCCTCATTATTCTGAGGTACTAGCCATAGGGGATGTTTTTAATTAATGCAGTCGGATGGGAGCTGGAGGCGTGCAACAGAGTGTTACCACTAGACAGTTTCCTAAACAGAGTGGAGCCGATTGTTCCATTATCCTGGACATAGATGTTCATGTCCAAGAAATTAAGGGACTTCAGGCTGCACTCCATGGTAAATTTTAAATTAAAGGTATTGGCCCGCAGATGTTCCATAAACATAGACAGTTCTGAAAAAGTACCTGTCCAGATGACAAAAACGTCATCAATATATCTTCACCAGATCAAGACCTTTTCAAAGAGATCATGCAGATCCTCACTGTAAAATAAGTCCTGCTCCCACCCCCCCAGGTACAGGTTTGCGTATGACGGGGCACACTTGGTCCCCATCGCCACACCCTGCACCTGGAGGTAGTGGGAGCCTTCGAACAGAAAGATGTTGTTTTTCAAAATAAAATTTAATAAATCTAGAATAAAAGAATTATATGGCCATTTAATTCGATCCCACATGATTATGGCACTCAGACAGTTGGCTTTTTTCTCTCTGAACGACCAGATACTGCATGGCCATATAGTTCTTTTATTCTAGATAAAGCGGCTGCCTTAGCCGCCTGACAGTCTGGCGGAGACAGTGTGGAAGCGGGACAGATATGTTCTCCTGCCTTCCCCTCCGGGATAACTTTAAAAGAGGATCGAGCTTTGTCCTCTCATTTTAGGTAAGTCTTAGATAACCTTGGGGAGCTGCTGCCATTTTTATCACAATTGGCTTATGGAGCTTCATTGTTTTTGTCCAGCAGAGCCACCTCATTTGCGGCAACCACTCTCCTGGTGGATATCAGTGAGATACAGGGAGCTCTTTGCGCTTCTTCGCTTGACCCTACAAGCCAACTGATGCTTCTTTTGGCCTTGGTGGGTAGAAGAGGTTAATTAGAGGAACAAGATTATCATATTGGATTTCTACCATTGGATTGGGAGGTTGTTTCTCCCGATGGTTACACTGGTCCTTTTTTGATCTCTAGTAAGTGTAGATCTAATCCCCTAGTCCTTTGTTTTGATTTGAGGATGGCTAGATATATTGGAGACATATATAATAATTTTTTAATGTATTTAATTAGGCATCCCATTTCATTATTGGATGCAAGCAGCTCTTGGAGGGAATGTAGTGTGGTTTTGGTGATCACTGTTGTCCTTTAATGTTAGATATATTCTAATCACAACCCCCCCCCCAAATAAATGGTCCCCCCTTTTTTCGGTTTAATAACATGGGGTTCCCTCATGTTTTGTATATTGTTTTCACAAATGTTTTTTTCTTACCGTAGTCAGCCCCATTGAGTCTCCTGAGGAAGCCCTTACGGGTGAAACATGTCGAGCGGGGTTAAGCTGACCTAATGTAGAATGCATCTGATTTGTTCCAAACTGTATCTAATCGGATTAGTATTTGTATCCATGTCTATGTTTGTAATTTTTCAGTATTCTATGTATTCTCATACAAGGAATATGTTTTATCCTCTATATGAAATAAAATGGTTTTAGATTTTTTTACTTATGAATTTGTATTGTTTTGAATTTAATTATGGAGCACCTTTAAAGTCCTTGAAACCCCTTGTTGGTTTCTTTCTCTCTCATCATGTGTTGGAAACTGTTTTAAATGTTAAGAGATGAACTACATCTGTGTTGACCACTTCGAAGAGCACATTTGCTGTGTAAAGACCTAAACTTTATGGAGCTCACAGGCATACATAAAGTAAAGAAGAGGCAACACACTGTTAGTATCAAATATATATTTATATTGTTTGCACATTCTGAGGTGCTTAGCAACATTTTAAAACCAGATATAAAACATATAAAACATGTTAGGCTACAAACAAAAGCGTGTAAACGTACTCCATCTCATCCGGGGTTGTCAAGTATCATCTTTCTGTGTGGGCAAACCCCCCTTCCTCCAAACTGGAGTTTCTTGGAGAAAGGGGTGTTGCATCTGAGAAATGTGTGAGTTGATCCCATCATGGGTTCTGAGCTGACACGTTTTGGGGGTGGGCATCTTTAAACAAACTCCACTATCTTGGATAAAGGGGAGCAACTCTGAAACGCGTCAGCTTGGAACCACTGATGTGGTGCACTCACACATTTCTCAGATGCAACACCCCTTTCTCCAAGAAACTCCAGTTTGGAGGAAGGGGGGTTTGCCCACACAGAAAGATGACACTTGACAACCCCTGATGAGATGGAGTACACGTTTACACGCTTTTTCCGGAGCCCCTTTAAACTGGGCAACATGCCCTAAAATGGGGTCCACCAAACCAGCCCAATTGCAAGAAGAATTGCGTTAAAATTTGGCCAGCATGTCCCCAACATCCCTCAGTCGCTGCTGGAGGTTCTGCGCTGCCCTCTCCTGTTCCTGGGCGACCCTCTGCAGTTCCTGTGCTGCCCTCTGGATCTTCTCGAGCTCCACACGGCACCATTGGATGTCCCTGCTGAGTCGGCCAATAGTGCAGTGTGGAAGCTCATGAGCTGTAAGTAGAGGAAAATGCATAAGGTCAATGATGTGCAGCATAATAGCTGATTATGGCTTGGATGGGCCTATTTTTTGGGAATTGTTTGGGGGGGAGGGGGTGCACTTTCCAAACACTTTAACCACTTCCCGACCGCCTGCTGTGTTTTCCCAGCGGCAGTCGGGTTGCTGTGCGCGAATCACCGTAAAAAGACGGCGGTCTGCGAACGGCCGCTAGGGGGCGCGCGCCCACCACACTCCAATGTCCCACAGGCAAAGTCATTGGTCCTAAAAAAGTGTAAAAATGGTAATTTAAAGCGACGCAGTGCCAAATTGCAAAAAGGTCCTAAAGCTGGAAAACCTTCCAGTTGGTAAGTGGTTAAAGGCAACAATAAAGGCTATGGCCATACTTTAGAAAAAAGTAAAAAAAGGTGTGTTGGTTTATTAACTGCTGTCTGCTGTCCCATGTACCAATAGGCATGTCAATACACAAGAAACAATAATAGAACAGTACTTACAAGGGCAAACAACAGGTTCCCTCGGGGACTGGGGATGTTGGGGCAGCACCTGGCAATCTGGTTCCTCTAAAAAAAGAAAAAAATGCATTCATTGAGCATCCCACAGTCACTACAGGTTCAACACATACATTGTGGGATATGTTTCAAGTGTACCAACCTTGCAATTGGGCTGGGCTGCCCACATCTGGTGGATTTGCACCACCGGCTTGGGGGGCCTCTGGAGTAGTTTCTGAAACAAAACAACAACAAACAGACAATGATGCCATTTGCCACGGCCAAAATACTTGACAAGTGGCAACATTCGTCAACTCCTACAGCTGCCCCCCCCCCCCTTGCTCCTATGGTATTTGGGCTGTCTACTATCCATCATATGCATTTGTGTGCCTTCCAGCACTGGGGGCTATCCTCTCAACATATCTGCACTAGCAAGGCTGGATTAATGGGCACTGATGAATCAGTCAGCAGCCAGTAAAGTGATACTTATCCTTTAATTTAGGCCTGACATACCCGCACCCCCCCCCCCCTTTTGGCCACCTAGCAGCACCCCTGTCTGTGGCACAATTTGTCTAATTGTAATTTAGCACTTACCTTCTGGGGATGAAGGTGGGCTTATGGCCACCTCTGCTGACGGGCCAGGGGTGGCCTCATCTGTTGGTTCCTGAGGGGGGTGGGTCCTTTGCTTTTTTTGTTTTCCTGTTGCAAAATACAAAAAGAACATAAGTGCAAAAGCTAAAGGAATGTCTGAAAACAGTCTAAAATGGTATTCTTCATATACAGTATGTTTGATTTGGAAATTAAAATTTGGAAACCTCAAGGCATACAAAGATTTCAACAATTCACAGATATTTCTCTCTAGCTACTTTGACAAGAACAGATCCACACCCCGAATTTACACATCTACATACTGGTTACAAAAATAAATTGCTTACTTTTTTCAAGGATCCGATGGATTCGGCGCAGCTGGTCGGGCTCCCTGTGCTTCAGATCCTACCAGCGCTTGCGCAGCTGATCCTTGCTCCGCTGGACCCCAGAGAGCCGAGCAATCACCCTCTCCAGTACATAATCCTTATGACTGTTGGGCCTTTCATACTCCCCCCTCCTACAGTCATAGTCCTTTGCTTCCAAGATTGCCACCATATCTGCCATTTCTGGCCTGGTCATGGGGGTGGCCTTAATCTTTCGGTGGCTCCTGCGGGAATCCGCCATACTTGAGTTGCTCGATCGTTGTGTTGTTGCTGCGATCCTTCGTTCGTTCCGTGGAGGCGTTGTGTCACGCCCCAGCATCACTACGCACCTGAGAGCGGTACGCATGCGCAATGTAAAGCAAGGTATAAAAGACGAACGGTCACGGAAATTGCCGTAGGTAGGAGCGCTCTGTGGGACGACCGCTGTGGGACGACCGATGTGGGACGACCGCTGTGGGGGAACTCTGTGGGAATGAAGGTTCGCCTGGATTTTCAGATATAGGTGGGTAGAGGCCTATACTGTTATGCTTGGATTGCAGGTACATGGGGGCCCCATGATAATCTCTTATACTTGACAATTGTCCCGGATTGACCAGGAAAGTCATGCTTTTTACTAAGCTGTCCCAGGATATCTGTGTCCTGGGCAGCATCCCGGAGCCTGTATTGTGCCCTCCTAAACCCCCCCTGTACTGTGCCCTTCTGCTCACCCCTTTGTGTTAATTAGTCTTTGATTTATGGCATGTTTTAAAATCTATTTGATTTAAAGTAGTGATGAATATATGTTTAATTCCATCAACAATTTATACTTAAATTCTTGAGAGCAGGTGCATAAAATGGGGCAGGCTGGTAGAGGCCCTAGTGCCTTACTTTGCCCAGGGGCCCATGGTGGTATTAAGACCGCCCTGTTGGGAAGAATGGCTTATACTGCTTAGGTTTGCTACATCATCCCTTTAATTGAGGACAGATATTAATTACTCATGTTCTGTGGCTGATTAAGGTGGTAATTAACCACTTCAGCCCTGGAAGGATTTCCAGCTTTAGGACCGGAGCCCTTTTTGCGATTCGGCGCTGCGTCGATTTAACTGACAATTGCGCGGTCGTGCGACGTTGTACCCAAACGAAATTTGTGTCCTTTTTTTCCCACAAATAGAGCTTTCTTTTGGTGGTATTTGATCACCGCTGCGTCATTTCCGATCGCCGTTATAAACAAAAGAAGAGCGACAATTTTGCAAAAAAACCCCAAATTTCTTACTTTTTCCTAAAATACAAATCCAAAAAAAAAATATAAAAAAACATTTTTTTTCACCGTTTTTGGCCGATTTATATTCTTCCTCATATTTGCGATAAAAAAAATCGCAATCTGCGTTTATTGATTGGTTTGCGCAAAAGTGGTCGCGTTTACGGATGATGAGAATTCATTTTTGGGGTTTTTAATTTTTTTAATTTTTTACTAATAATGGCGGTGATCTGTTATTTTTTGCGGTGCTGCGATATTTCAGCGGACATGTCGGACCATTTTGACACTTTTTTGGGACCATTGGCATTTATAAAGCGATCAGTGCTATAAAAATGCACTGATTACTGTGTAAATGCCATTGGCAGTGAAGGGGTTAACCTGCAGGGGGCGCTCTAAGGGTTAACTATGTTCCCTGGGCGTGTTCTAACTGTATGGGGACTTGCCTAGCTGGGGAAGGGAAGTGGTCACAGCCTTCACGTAAAGGAAGGCTGTGATCACAGCCCTTCCCCCTCACACAGAGCGGAGGTCCGTGTTTACATACACGGACCTCCGCTCACTCGCTCCGGGGGGGCCATCGCGGGGAGCCGGCGGCAATCGAAGCCGCCGCACCTGCTCCCTGGCCCCCCCTGGACACAGTGGGCGCGCGCGCTCACTAAACTCGTTCCCACAGCCGCCGTCATATGACGGCGATTTGCGGGAACGAGCCACTTTGCCGCCGTCAGATGCCGATCGGCGGTCGGCAAGTGGTTAAACTCACTTGGTGCCTCATCTGCATTAAATTAGCCTCTGAACCTGTGTAATCCATATGTGTCCTGGATTAAATGGATGATGCAGCAAGCCTAATACTGCTTGGCTTGGGGCCTAGATTTGGTGGGGCTTTTATAAGGGTATGCTGGGTGAAGTTGCATGATGCTTTGTCTTCTGTCTTGCAGGCATAATGAGCGACAGATTTTTTTGCCCAGGACTTCCTGCCCAAATTCATTGAGCTCTACCACCAGCTACCCTGCCTGTGGAATGTGCAGCTGAAAGAATACTTTAATAGGACCCGTAAGGAGGCAGCTCTAAGCCAGCTGGTTGACCTCTGTAAAGAAATAAACCCAGAGGCAACCACTAAATATGTGCGGCAAAAAATTGCAAACCTTCGCACAACCTTTGGCAGGGAGGTGAAGAAGGTAGAGAAATCCAAGAGGTCTGGAGCTGCAGCATCTGCGGTGTATGTACCTAAATTGTGGTACTTTCACAGCCTGCAGTTCCTACAGAGTGTATCTGAGGCTAGCCCCTCCATCTCCACCCTTCCCTCAACATCAGGGGAGGTCATGTCTCCTACTAGACATGAGGAGGAGGAGGAGGCCGTCATCCCCCAGGTATAGTTGGTGAACATATTGTAAAGATAAAATACAATAAGAACTAAACATTATTGTCCAAACATTGGAGTCTTAACACAATTGTTTCTAGATCCAAACCCAGTTGTGGCCTAAAGTCATTTTAAGTATAAATCAAAATGCTGGTGCCAGAATGCTAGTGTTTGTTATTTCTAATTATTCAATAAGCAACAGTAATAAAATGTAAATTTGTTTGGATTAATCACCCACACAAACAAACATATTCTAATAATGTCACTTTTTTATACACAGGAAAGTGTCACCGACACGGTGACTGAGGAGGAGGCAGCTGGGCCATCACAGCCATGCGAGTCCAGGATTCCTCCACTGGAGGTTGGGAGGAGAAGGAAGAGGAAGGCGCAGAATGCAGACGATGCTGCTGCTACCTTCTTCCTCCAGGCAACCCAGGTCCTCCAAAAGGAACCGGAGGAGGAGGAGTCGTTTTCTGCATATGCAGCAGCCAAACTTAAAAAAATGGAAAACCTCCAAAAAAATCTTGCAGAGGAGCTCATAAACCACGTGCTCATTAAGGGGGCGATGGGGCTCCTCACCCACAACACAAAGATAGTGGAAGGCGTTCCTCCACCTCCACCACCTGCCCCATCCCAACAACACCAACTGCCACACAAGCATGCTGCCCAGTGGCAGTATTATCCCCAGGGCCCCCAACAACCCTGGTCTGGGGATTATGGGCAGTACCCCCATTGAGGGCTTTATTTTTTGTTTCTGTTTTTTTGTTGTTTCAATTTTTCACATATTTTGTTAGGCTTTACACATTTGTTTTCTGTTATATTTTCTTTGATGAAAAAATACTATTATTATTTAATTTGTATTCTTTATGAGTGAAAAATAAAGAATATTTAAAATAACAATACTTGCCTAAGTTTATAAAAGAAAATGCCAGGTTTGAAGTAGGCAGTTACATTAAAAATAAAAGTTAGAACAAATAGCAAGGGACCACAAACACGTTCAACTCAAGGAATTCTCATATTTCAGAGATTATAATATTGGGGAAATGGTAAATAGAAGAAAAGAGATTAAAAATAATGCAAATTCTATTAATAACACTACAGAACAACTGTCTTTTATTACATTAGTATCCTGTGTATCACTAGCAATGTGCATCTTCATTATTATCCCATTGAAAAAGATGCTAATGTGCGCCGCATTTCGCTATCTGAATTGAATTGCCAATAGACAAACGAATATGCAATTGTGAAACCGAAACCTAGTTTTACACGAACTGACACTTCCTGACTTGGCGCATTCGTGTTTTGCAGAGTACAACTTGTTGTACCAACTGCGCTGTACACACGATACAACGGTCGTATGAGAGCTTGTTGGTACGACCAAGTTTTCTAGTCTGCTCATACAACTCCACTTGTACGACCGTCGTATGTTCGGCTGCTCAAATCGCGCATACGAACGATTGATTTTGCATACAACGGTCGTGAGTACGACCTGTTGTATACAACCGTCGAACCGTGTGTACGGGGCTTTAGTAAATCAACCCCATTGTGTTTTAAATTTCTGCTCTGCACAAACTCCTGCTTTCTGCATAACTTGTAAATGCACGCAGAAAAAGCTGCTCACATTTGCAATATGTCTGAACACGAATCTGTACATCAATTACAGTCAGACATTCAGCAACAGTTTCTTCCTCAGGATGACACTGATTTGCAACAGAGAGGGACATCTTCTAGACCCAAATGCACAGTTAAGCCTTCCTTAAAGCTTAGACAATTATTAAGTCAAAAAGGCTAAAATGACTAATAACGTATTTGATCTGTGGAGTAGTGCTATGCAATGCATAACTGTTGCTGAGGAAACATGTAATGATGCTATGAACTCAAAACTAAAAAGAGCTTTGGAGCATTGTAGGAGGCTGTCTGAAAAATATTCTTCCCTTCTATCAAGTCACAATACAGAACAGTCTCTCCTAGAGTAAAATAACTTTATGAGCCTTTATAAAGAAAGACATCACAAATTTATGAAACTGCATCCTGCCACTCTACCTCTTCAAAGCACCATAGGTATGCGCAGCCTATTGCATTAGGGTGTGCACATCAAAGCTCACACACACATTAACAGTACATATATATATATTGTACATGCACATATAGACACACACAGAGCAGAGCAGAGCCGGTTCAGTGAAAGAAGTATGGTAGCTCTTCAATAATGGGCGAACTGCTGGTCGAATATTCTAAGCCTATAGTGATAGGCTATTTTTTTGTTATTAGCGAATGTTAACTCTCATGGTTGAAAGTCCTTTTGGCTATTTTTCTCTTAGGCTACTTTCACACTGAGGCGCTTTCCTAGCGTTATTGTGCTAAAAATAGCGCTTCCAAAACGCTGCCCATTAATTCCAATGTACCTATTCCCACTGGGGCGTCGCACTGGCGCCGCGTTTAAAAAAGTCCTGCAAGCATGATTTTTTGTGCTTATTCTGAGCGCTAAAAATAGCGCATTAAAAGCCCATATACATTGAAATTAATGTAAAGCGCTTTAAAGGCGCATTAAAAGCACATTAAAAGCGTGTTAAATGCGCCAGCAAAACGCCCAGAGGTTTCGGAAAGGTTAAAATACTAGTAAGTACAGAGGATGTAATGTAGGGGGATGTGATATTTATTTAATGCTAGTGCTTGAAAAACACCTGGGCGTTAGCGCTAATTATAGCGCAAACGCGGGAAAAACGCGGCAAAAACACAGTAATAATGCTTGATGTTTTGCACACGTTTTTCAAACGCCTCAGTGTGAAAGGGGCCTTAGGATTGAATGCTAGGGATTGCATTACGGGTATTATTTGTTATGTTTGCGCTAATCGAGAGACATTCACTAACTGAATTTTTAATAAATATACACCTATAGTATGTTTGCTTCAGACATTCAGTCGTACACAGGAAGTTTCTACTTTTTAGATCCAATGTACACATAGGCGTGCACACATAGGGTGAAAGGTGTGCCTGGGCACACCCTAATCCCCCTGTACTGTGCAGATTCCCCCTGCTGCCTGGCTGCAGAGAAAGGGACTGGGGAATCTCTGTCTTCAGTCTCTTTCTCTGTCTCTGTTTAGACCCCTGATATTTCACCAAAGCATGGCCCCTAAATAAAATTGTAAAAAAAATAATAAAATATAATATTGTACAAAAATTATATAAAAACAAAATTGTAAAAATAAATAAATGAATAAAATAAAAATAAACTACTGACACCGTCCTCTGCCCTTCTGACATATACACACACAGACACTCATGTTTGTTTGTGCTTTGTGGTGCACACCCTAATGCAATAGGCTGCGCACACCTATAATTGCACATTATTGGGGGATTGAAGTCACCACGGATGGACTGGCCTAAGGCATAACGTGGATGGATAAAATAATAACAGCTGGGTGGATGTCTGCCAGTTTGCTTTATTTTACAGCTTGCTTTTCTGGTCACTCAGCAATCTAAATGACTTCCTGCTTTCACCAAAGAAGAACGCTATAAGGCAAATATCTCTACCTCCGTGTTATTCCTTATTAGTTGCTCAGTATTGAACTTCCTTATTACGGTAATATAGGAAAAACACTATGGATTCACTATAAGGTGTCTATTTATTTTTTCAGAAAATGGTGTCATTTTTATGACTGTAGTTAGGATTATATGGTCTGTTTTGAGTTCTCTTTTAAAGTAGATCTAAAACCTAAAGCTTGGTACACACGGTTCGACGGTCGTACGACCGAACAGACCAAATCGTATGTTGGCTGTTGTATCTAGCATACTGACATGCATTACACGATCGTACAACCAAGCTGAACGTAGTGTCGTGTTATGAACGTATAAAGAGAAAGTTCAGGTGCATGTAATTAGCACTGACTTCTGAGCATGCGTGTTTTGCACAATACAACTTGTTGGACCAACTTCTCTGTACACACGGTACAACGGTCGTATGACCGCTTGTTGGTACTACCAAAGTTTTCTAGTTTGCTCATACAACTCCTGTTGTACAACCGTCATACGTCGGCTGTTCTAATCGCGTGTACTAACGGTCGATTTAGCGTACAACGGTCGTTCGTACGACCTGTTGTATACGATCGTCGAACCGTGTGTACGAGGCATTACTGGATGACATTCAGTTTGTTAAAGCACTGTGTATCATAAACAATTGCTATGTTTTTTGTTGTTTCATTAAACATAGTTTTCACCATTTTACATCTTAGGATTGCTGATTTCCTCCAGGCTTTTTCAGCCCCTTCCTATTTCCATGCAGCATCAAATGTACATCATTGCTCTGGACCAGCTTTTTGTTGGCAATACTGGTGGACTATTCTTGTGCAAAGTAAGGAGCAAACGTAACAAGGTTACAACACAGGACACAGGAGGAGACAAATGTCACCCTGTAATAGGAAGTTCCTGAGCAAGGACCTTCATGGTAGGATCACAAGGTATTTTATTAATGAATGGCACAGAGTTAAAACATTTGAAAATAACTTTTGAAATGACATTAAAATATTAAAGCCTATTTGAGATTTCTGTCATTTTGGTTTACATCTACTTTGACCACTTGCTGACTGCCATCAGTAAATGGTTATACCAAGCTAATTGCTGCATCTGCTGCCATGAGCTGGGTATCATTCTTTATAGCTGGCACAGTTTTACAGCCACCCAATCACTTTTTTTTTTTTACACCAGGAAGTGCAGCCTCCCCCTCCCACCATTGCCCACAGTGGTTCCCAGGCTCTCCCATTCCTCTGAGGAGCCCATGACAGTGGTAAGATAGCTTCACACAGAGAAGATGGAGGAACACTCCCTGATCTCCTCTGTGATAAATTAAGCCAGAAGCAATTTTGTCACTTCCAGTTTTAATGCTGTCATTTTAAAGCCATCATTCCCTGACTATTTGATAAGGATGCCTGTGATTAGCGGAGTGCAGGGTTCACTTCCTGGCGGGCTCGGCACGTTCTTGCTGCAAAGGCCAGTTATAGGTGTAGGCAGTGGTCATTGTTTGGTATGTTTGATTTTTGGTCAGCTGACATCTTTGCAGCCACTGTGCTATATGCTGGGTGTTCAATGTGCCTCTGCACCTTTAACCGCTTCAGCCCCGGAAGGATTTCACACTTTAGGACCAGAGCACTTTTTGCGATTCGGCGCTGCGCCTCTTTAACTAAGAATTGCGCGGTCGTGCGATGTTGTACCCAAACAAAATTTGCGTCCGTTTTTTCCCACAAATATAGCTTTCTTTTGGTGGTATTTGATCACCGCTGCATAATTTCTGATCGCCGCTATAAACAAAAGAACAGCGACAATTTTACAAAAAAAAAACAAATTTCTTACTTTTTGATAAAATACAAATCCAAAAAAAAAATATAAAAAAAACATTTTTTTCATCGGTTTTGGCCGATTGATATTCATCCTCATATTTTTGGTAAAAAAAATCGCAATCGGCGTTTATTGATTGGTTTTGCGCAAAAGTTGCCACGTTTACGGATGATGAGAATTAATTTCTGGGGTTTTTATTTTTCTTGTATTTTTTACTAGTAATGGCAGCAATCTGCGATTTTTAGCGGTACTGCGATATTTCAGCGGACATGTTGGACCATTTTGACACTTTTTTGGGACCATTGGCATTTATACAGCGATCAGTGCTATAAAAATGCACTGATTACTGTGTAAATGCCATTGGCAGTGAAGGGGTTAACCTGCAGGGGCGCTCTAAGGGTTAACTGTGTTCCCTGGGCGTGTTCTAGCTGTGTGTGGGCTGCCCTAGCAGGGGAAGGGAAGTGATCACAGCTTCCATGTAGAGGAAGGCTGTGATCACAGCCC
This sequence comes from Glandirana rugosa, assembly GCA_018402905.1. Lineage (NCBI taxonomy): Eukaryota > Metazoa > Chordata > Amphibia > Anura > Ranidae > Glandirana > Glandirana rugosa. The sequence goes on along the minus strand of BLSH010209096.1, from coordinate 880,941 downwards.
TCCCCCCTCTCACAGAACGGAGGTCCGTGTTTACTTACACGGACCTCCATTCTTTCAGTGCAGGGGGGGCATCGCAGGTAGCCGGCGGCGATGGAGTCCGCCCTACCCGCTCCCTGGCTCCCCCGAACACAGTGAGCGCGCGGGCGCGCCTTCAGTTGGCGCGCGCTCACAATGCTAGTTATCGCGGCCGCTGTCCTGTGACGGCGGTTTGCAATAACGAGCCACCTTGTCGCCGTCACGCTGCGGCGGGCGGTCGGCAAGTGGTTAAGGAGGGGTGGAGCCCCCTCCAGACCATCTGCCTACACCTATCTTATTAGAATGCATGTGCTTCCACTGTCAGAGATAGGACTACAGATCACAGGGTGCCTTCCTGTAGCTTATGCATGCATTTGCAAATTTGTGCAACTAAACCCCTGTTTTTAAACGCATGCTGTTAGACAGGTTCATTTGGTTAGTCGCAGCTGGCCAGTAAGTAGAGCTTGGTATTTGCCTTGGATTTATCCCTGGTCCTTGTTTTTTCGGTTCCAAACAAGCCCGAGCCCGCCAGGAAGTGAACCCTGCACTGCGCTAATCACAGGCAGTGAGACATTTCCCTGATCGCTGCAGCCGCGCATCGGGGAAATGTCTCACTGCCTGTGATTAGCGGAGTGCAGGGTTCACTTCCTGGCGGGCTCGGGCACGTTCGGTTCCGAACAAGCCCAAGCCCATCCTTACTGTTTGACACTCAAGGAAGCAGCTAACCAAGCCCGATATGTGCTTTATTAGCTACTTTGAAGAGCAGGGTACACATTGGGGGTCTAACAGCTATCATAGCAATAACATTAAATGGAAATAAAAAAAAGTGTAAAAAAATATATATTTTAGCAATATAAACCCAAAATGCAAGTGCCTAGGTAGGTCCCACATGCATATACAGTATAAACAGTGATTTCACTAGACATCTGAGGTAGCATCATGAAAGTCATAGCGAGAGCAATAATTCTAGGGCCATCATTCACGATTAACTCTACAATGATGTCCTGTAAAAGCTTTTAAAAGGTCACCTATGAAAGATTTTTGGTCACATAGTTTGTTGCAATCTCTCGGGGGCATGCAATTTTGCATGTTGACAAGTTGGATTTCTATTAACTCGATGTAATATCATCTTTTATAATTGACCAAAAATGGGTATTATATTGTGTTTGTGTGCACTAAAGTTAATGTTAGTGTATTTGTTCCTAAAAAATTGTGATTGATAGACATCTGCACAAATATTGTGTGACATATAAAGTCAGCAATTTATTCTCCAGGGCTTCTGCTTTCAGAAAATATATAATATTTCAGGGTTGTAAGAAATGTTCTGGTAAAATGGCTTATTTTAACCGCTTGCTGACCGCTGATCAGCATTTGACGGCGACAAGGTGGCTCTATTGCGCGAATCGCCGTCATATGACGGCGGCTGCGAGATCGAGCCCAGTGAGCGCGTGCCGCCGGAGGCACGCCCGCGCGCTCACTGTGTCCGGGAAGGGCCAGGGAGCGGGTGCAGCGGATTCGATCTCCGCCGGCCACCCGTGATGCCCCCCCCCCGGAGTGAAAGAACAGAGGTCCGTGTAAGTAAACACGGACCTCCGTTCTGTGAGGGGAAACTGTGATCACTTCCTTTCCCCAGCTGGGGCAGTCCCCACACAGTTAGAACACACCCAGGGAACACAGTTAACCCTTAGAGCGCCCCCTGCAGGTTACCCCTTCACTGCCAATGGTATTTACACAGTAATCAGTGCATTTTTATAGCACTGATCGCTGTATGAATGCCAATGGTCCCAAAAAAGTGTCAAAATGTTCCGACATGTCCGCTGAAATATTGCAGTACCGCTAAAAATCGCAGATCGCCGTCATTACTAGTAATAAATAAATAAATAAATAAATAAAAACCCCAGAAATGAATTCTCATCATCCGTAAACGCAACCACTTTTGCGCAAACCAATCAATAAACGCAGATTGCAATTTTTTTTATCACAAATATGAGGAAGAATCACCAACGCAAATGCCTACTACTCTTAAGTAAAGACCCCAAAAATAAATAAATAAATAAATAAATAATGATCATTACTGCCGCTAGACGCTAAAAATCGCCATGACGTTATAAAGTCGCCTGTACAGCCTTGTAAAACTGTGAAAAAACCCTGGTAACCGTAAGTATGTCGCTAGTCACGATATTTTTACGTGACTAATGACACATTTATGGTAACCGTCACTTCCCCATTGGACGTCCCCCGCGAGATTCCCAATTGACACAAGGGACCCACACAAGATTGACACACCCCTGACGGGGTCGACCCCTTTCC
>BLSH010209096.1:863731-874046 GCA_018402905.1 Glandirana rugosa | reverse complement strand
TTCCCCAGAGAATCTCTCGGGTGTAGGTACCTTGGGTTCTGGAGGCAGCATGATGACTGCAGGTGATGTGGCGGTACTAGCAGTAGCAGATGGATGACCAGTCCCTTGGGCCGCAGGAGATGATAGCACCTGGATACGCTCCTCCAGTCGGGTATATCCCTCTTGCAAGTTCTTAACGGCCTGTGTAAGGTCTGCAAGGTGCTGACAAAGTTCATCCACGGGAGAGGGTCCCTGTGCAGACTCAGACATGGCTGCCTGGTACTGTTACATACATGATGGTGGAGTCTGATATGCAGAGGACAGCCTCTCTTACACCTCCGATTCGAGAACCCCTGATAGAGCTGACAGGGAATCAGGAGTACAGAGTGGCATGAGTGCTTTGTAGGATTGCTGGTGTAGGTGCTGAAAACACTTCCGATTGGAACTGTGAGAAGTCACAAACTGGAAGGCTGATGCAGCAGACAGTGATGCGGAGCACCAGAGATGGAGACCACAAGCGGGATGCAAGCAGGCCGGGTAACGCACAGCTAGGCATATTAGGAACTGGTGCCAAGGCAGAAGAGTAGTCAGGAGACGAGCTGGGTTTGGCAGCAGGTGGGCAGGTGAGGTACCAGGGAGGTACCTTGGATATTTATTTGTGGTAACGCCGCAGTTAACCCTACCAGGACCCCTATTAGAACACTGTTTGGAGACAGATATCCCTGTCTGCCACCTCTCTTCTATATCCGTTTTTATTCTGGGGTCATTCCTAGGGCAGGGTTCCATCCTATTGGATGAGACGGCATTCCACTGCACTGTAACATTCACATTTGCTTGGTGCCCCAAATCCATTGGTTAGACTCCAAACCTCTCTCCTTTTTTAAGTCAGGATACAGGCTGGGTTTTTGGCAGCAGGTGGGAAGTGAGGTACCAAGGAGCAGGCAGGAGAGTAGTAGACAAGCCGGGGTCGGGTGCAGTCGGATAGCAGGATAGTCGGTAGCAAGCCAAGTAGTCACTGGAACAGGAACTTCCAGATAATAGGTAGCAGGGATCACAGGAAACGCTGTAAACCAGACAGCATTGAATCCTAGTCTCAGCCTTGTTTAAATAGCCCATTGATGCCAGATACTGTCACACTTGTGTGTGCACACATTCCCGTGCACGCGCGCGCAGATTCTCATCTCGGAGAACAGGCATTCTGATGTGACTGCTGGCTTGCCTTTCCTGACACTCTATTTAAAAGTAAAAAAAAAGTTTTGCCTTTAGTTCTAGGTTAAGTCAATCTTGTAATTTTACCCAAAAAGTATTATGATGGAGATTTTTTTTTAGAAAATGTATGTTATTTCCTGCTGTTACAACTTTACCAGTCAATGCTGAACTAACCTTGGATACAATGTTGTATTGCATAAATAATATATTTGTGCTTAGTGGAAATGGGCTCAAGAATAAAGTTCCTCTTCAAATTGTAAGTTATCTGCATGTAAGCAGAAGCATAAATTATGCTTCATAAAATGATATGTATGCTTGCATAGTCTTAGCATCAATATATCTTTTCATTATGCAACTATGTTTTCTTAGATGTGAAGTTTGTAGGATATGTACAGGTCTTCTGATGGATATGTCAACATAAAATGCACTCACCCTAATTCCCTTGATTCCACGGATGGTTAATAGTGCATTAGAAGCCACTTTGCTAGCAAGTAAGGTAGCAGATGATGATATGAGTCATGATTTTGGCTTGCAACAAAATAAATATATGGTCCAACTGTCAACGAGCCACAAAGAAATCATCATCATGTTGTCCAAAGCAACATAAGAAAGACAGTGTTTCCTGCGTCAGAGTGGGCGGCTAAGTTCATGATTCACAATTTATTCTAAAATACATGGGTTATTTATTCTGTTTGCATTTTGAGAAACAAATATTTTCCAGGCAACGTAACAAATTTTGAAACACTGAATAAAATGTTGTGGCTTTCGTTAATGCGTATTTCCCCAGTACACGCTAAACTGAAGACTGCCTGAGAAAATAAATACTTAAGCCAAAATGATCATTTTAGGAGGCTGAAGATGGAAGTAGAGGAGCTTTAGAAAGAAATGATCACTTTCAACACAGAAAATTCTCTGCTGTTGACCAGTTTGGTGATAATATATTTATAGTTTTAGAGATGACATCTGCTGCTTAAAATATAGACCAGAAAATTGCACTCCTAGGACATAACACCATCATTTCAAACAAATAAACAACAATAACAGTTATCCCAGGGCAATTTTAACTCGTACATGATTCATTATAACATTTTCCAAATGGTGTTTATAAAAACACTTAAAAATTAATTCCAGATGAATCTGCCTGACAAAGACGACCACTCACAACGGAGAATAATTGTTTTCCCAAAGCAGGTCTTCAATACATTCTATAAATACAGTGATTTAAAAGATTTAAGAGCACAACATATATTATATTGAAAGTGCGTTCAATCATTAAATACAAAAAAAAATATGCTAACAATAATGGGCCCATTTTAAAAATATGTCTCAAGCATTCACACAGCAGTCACAAATAATTCTTGTGATATTTCCTGTGATCATCAGCTCCCTCTAGTGCCTGTAATGTGTTTTTTTCCTGATTGCGGTATTTCAGGAAAATATGGCATTATGGCCACCAAATAGAGCTGATGATCCTAGGAAATAGAGGTATTAGGCAAATTACTGGGATTATTCTTCATAGCTGCGTAAATGCTCGTGACACTGGTACAGCAAATCTTTTTAATAAATTGACTTTAATTTATGATGCATGTATATTCATAAAAAGTTTTTAACAACTGTAAGACATCATTATACTCGAAGTATAAACATCTCTCAGTATTAAATCCAGCTAAAAAAAATATATAAATCAATGCATTATTAGGAAGGAAGAACGGGTGCTAAATTAGGAAAATGACGAACAAACAGTGAATGCAATCATTGAAGAAACCTAATAGTGTGATTAAATAAGTTTATCACAAAGGAGAGAAATATGTAGGTGACTATTGTTGTGGTTGGTTTCGAAAAATAGAGCTGCCTATCTTGCTGATTTAATGGCTTCAAAATTAACTTGGAGCAAGTATGCAGATAGAACTTTACATTTAGGCAAGCCATAGATTATGTGATTTTCTTTCCTGCAACCTGATATACTGGATTCCTGCAAATCCAACATACTGGTTGTACTGAAGTACAGCCAGCCTGTTCATAGATGGATCAAATCTCAACCGGTTCCTGCAAAACCAGCCGAGATTTAATCCATTTATGGTTGGTTTTATTCATTATTCATTATTATTAATTGTTTTAGGTCAGTAATTCAGAGTTGAAACCAGGCAGCTAGCATTTTCAAAAGTAGATCACTATCCAGAAATGACAAATAATTTATCGGGGTATACAGTATGAGATGGAACATGAATACCTCCTGTTCTTAGGAGGCTCTACTGTACTTTGCACTGGTTCAGTGGAAGCCTTTTTGGTTGCTCTAACTATAACCAATCCGGTTACTTTCTCTTAAGTCTCCAATCAATAGAAGGTATGGTTATGCACAGTTTTGATGATGACCACAACCCTATAACAGTTTGGAATAAATGGCTCAATGATATTAGGCTGTATTGCTATACTATACATTTTACATATGTAAAGCTTACCAAAGTACATACATCAATTTACTAGGTTTACCCACTAATTAAAAATCAGGACTAATATTCCTGTTGTGAGAATTTGTGATAGAAGACTCTACTGTGCTATGTACTGGTCCAGTGGAGGGTTTATTGATTTCTTTCAGCCCGCCTTACCATCACATACTTTCTAGAAGGTGGTGGTATCCTGTATATATTCCATATCTTACTACAGGGTTTCTCTGCTTTATCAGAACAGCAAGAGAAAGAATTTAGAACATAAAACCTACCAACTCAAGCAAGCTACTTATTGTAGAAGCTAGGCACTGCCATAAAAGACATGTGCCAATGAAAAAAAAAAACATTCTACTGCAAAGAGGGTCTTTTCATGTGACTTTTGAGGGCAATGTTTAAAATACACAAATCTTTAAATATCATGCTCTGGGATTCCTTAAAGCTCTATGTGGTATTAGGGAACGGTACAATTTGCACAGACAGTGTCAGCGACAGTGTATGCTGACAGAGCATATATGGCTATAGAATTGATTTTTTTTTCATGTACAATTAGCTTGGCTTACATACAGCAGCAGCACCCCAATCTGATTCATTTCAGTTTGAAAAAAAACAGCTTTTATCAGGTAGCGTTAACAGCTACACATGCTTTTTTCATCAAACAGAGTAGACCTGCTTTGATCAGCAGACAGAAATTGGGCATTAGTTCAGTGTGGCTCTCCCTGTTCTCACTGATGCAAAACTACCCAATTTCTGTCAAATTCTTATTAAGAATTAATTGGCGATGTTACAAAGTTTATAATTGGCCAGCAGCAGGACATTTGTAATGAGGGTCAAAATGTACTAAAGAAAACAATATACAGTATCTCACAAAAATGAGTATACCCCTCACATTTTTGTAAATATTTTATTCTATCTTTTCATGTGACAACACTGAGGAAATGACACTTTGCTACAATGTAAAGTAGAGAGTGTACAGCTTGTATAACAGTGTAAATTTACTGTCCTCTCAAAATAATTCAAAACACAGAAATGAATGTCTAAACCGCTGCCAACAAAAGTGAGTACACCCCTAAGTTAAAATGTCCAAACGGGGCCCAAAGTGTCAATATTTTGTGTTGCCACAATAATTTTACAGCACTGCCTTAACCATTTCAGCCCCGGAAGGATTTCACACTTTAGGATCAGAGCACTTTTTGCGATTCTGCACTGCGTCGCTTTAACTGAAAATTGCGCGGTCGTGCAACGTTGTTCCCAAACAAAATTTGTGTCCTTTTTTTCCCACAAATAGAGCTTTCTTTTGGTGGCATTTGATCCCCTCTGTGTCATTTCTGATCGGCGCTATAAACAAAAGAAGAGCGACAATTTTGCAAAAAACCCCAAATTTCTTACTTTTTGCTAAAATACAAATCCAAAAAAAAGATATAAAAAAACATTTTTTTTCATCGGTTTTGGCCAATTTATATTCTTCCTCATATTTTTGGTAAAAAAAAATCGCAATCGGTGTTTATTGATTGGTTTGCGCAAAAGTTGCCGCGTTTACGGACGATGAGAATTCATTTCTGGGTTTTTTGGGTTTTTTTTACTGGTAATGGCGGCGATTTGAGATTTTTAGTGGTACTGCGATATTGCAGCGGACATGTCGGACCATTTTGACACTTTTTTGGGACCATTGGCATTTATACAGCGATCAGTGCTATAAAAATGCACTGATTGCTGTGTAAATGCCATTGGCAGTGAAGGGGTTAACATGCAGGGGGCACTCTAAGGGTTAACTGTGTTCCTGGACGTGTTCTAACTGTGTGTGGGCTGCCCTGGCTGGGGAAAGGGGATGATCACAGCCTCCATATACAGGAAGGCTGTGATCATCACCCTTCCCCCTCTATGAGAACGGAGATCCATGTTTACATACACGGACCTCCGTTCTCTCGCTGTGGGGGGGCCATCGCAGGTAGCCGGCGGAGATTGAGTCCACTCTACCCGCTCCCTGGCCCCCCCAACACAGTGAGCGTGCGAGCGCCCCTCCAGTGGCGCGCGCGCTCACAATATTAGTTATCGCGGCCGCCGTCATGTGATGGCGTTTCGCGATAACGAGCCACCTTGCTGCCGTCACGCTGCGGCGGGCGGTCGGCAAGTGGTTAAACTTCTTGGGCGTGAAGTTCACCAGAGCTTCACAGGTTGCCACTGGAGCCCTCTTCCACTCCTCCATGATGACATCACGAAGTTGGTGGATGTTAGAGACCTTGCGCTCCTCCACCTTCCATTTGAGGATGCCCCACAGATGATCAATAGGGTTTAGGTCTGGAGACATGTTTGGCCAGTCCATCACCTTTACCCTCAGCTTCTTTATCAAGGCAGTGGTCATCTCGGAGGTGTGTTTGGGGTCGTTATCAAGTTGGAATACTGCCCTGCGGCCAGTCTCTGAAGGGAGTGGATCACACTCTACTTCAGTATGTCAAAGTACATGTTGGCCTTCATGGTTCCCTCAATGAACTGTAGCTCCCCCAGTGCCAGCAGCACTCATGCAGCACCAGACCATGACACTCCCACCACCATGCTTGACTGTAGGCAAGACACACTTGTGTTTGTACTCCTCACCGGTTGCCGCCACAAACGCTTGAGACTATCTGAACCAAATAAGTTTATCTTGGTCTCATCAAACCACAGGACATGGTTTCAGTAATCCATGTCCTTAGTCTGCTTGTCTTCAGCAAACTGGTTGCAGGCTTTCTTGTGCATCATCTTTAGAAGAAGCTTCCTTCAGGGATGACAGCCATGCAGACCAATCTGATGCAGTGTGCGGCTGACTCCCCACCCCTTCAACCTCTGCAGCAGTGCTGGCAGCACTCATATGTCTATTTCCCAAAGACAACCTCTGGATATGATGCTGAGCATGTGCACTCAACTTCTTTGGTTGACCATGGCAAGGCCTGTTCTGAGTGGAACATGTCCTGTTAAACTGCTGTATGGTCTTGGTCATCATGCTGCAGCTCAGTTTCAGGGTCTTGGATATCTACTTATAGCCTAGGCCATTTTTATGTAGAGCAACAATTCTTTTTTTCAGATCTTCAGAGAGTTCTTTGCCATGAGGTGCCATGTTGAGCTTTCAGTGACCAGTATGAGAGAGTGAGAGCGATAATACCAAATTTAACACACCTGCTCCCCATTCACACATATGACCTTGTAACACTAACAAGTCACATGACAGTGGGGAGGAAAAATGGCTAATTGGGCCCAATTTGGACACCTTCACTTAGGGGTATACTCACTTTTGTTGCCAGCGGTTTAGACATTAATAGCTGTGTGTTGAGTTATTTTGAAGGGACAGCAAATTTACACTGTTATACAAGCTTTACACTCACAACTTTACATCCTAGCAAAGTGTTATTTCTTTAGTGTTGTCACATGAAAAGATATAGTAAAATATTTACAAAAATGTGAGGGGTGTACTCACTTTTGTGAGATACTGTAAGCAGGTGTTTTACTACAAGAATTTTTTAAAAAATGCAGACGCTACAGCAGTGTAAAATTAGCCAGCAGTAGGACAATTTTATATAGCATGGCTAGACCCAAGTTTACTAGAGACAAACAGCACTGACTGCAATTTACTACAAGAATCAAGATACTGCAGAGGACACAGCAGTGTAATACTGACTCATAGCAAGACAATTTTAATAAAGGATAATAGGCCAAAATGTACTGGAGACAAAGGGGTTGATTTACCCCTGCTGACCAATCTTACACTGCTGTGTCATTGGCAAACTGCAAATACTGTAGTTAAACACCTTCCTGTACTCTTTTGGTCTGATTTACTAAAGCTAAAGTACTAAATTTACTAAATTTACTGTGTAAGGAAATGTGCCACGGAGCTTAGTGAATGCAGTGAATTTCACTTTGCAAATAAAAAAAAATCACATGGAAGGAAAACAGAAAAAAAATGTTATTGTTTTTTTTTTGCACATGATTGGATGATGGAAGTCAGCCAAACTTCACCATATTCATTAAGCTCTGGGGAAAATTCCTTTACAACATAACAGCCTATTTGCCTTTAGTAAATCAACCCTAAAGAGTACAGACAGGTGTTTTACTAAAATATTAGATCACAGATGACACAGCAGTGTAAGATTGGTCAGCAGCAGAATAATTTTTAATGAGCAAGAGTAGGCCCAAATTTACTACAGAGTACTAAGGAGTACAGGATGGGGTTTTACTACAAGAATTAAGATACTGCCATGGATACAGCTGTGTAAAATTGATCAATAGTGGGACGTTTTGATCAGGGGTAATTTGGCCAAATTTTTTTCATTCAAATGATGCAGTGGCATGCTGTAAACAAAGGCAACTCAAAAAGCAAATAATCAGTAACAAGTGAATGCTCTGTTTTGAGCACCCCAAACTTAAAAAAAGGCAATATCAACATAAAATAAAAATAAAAACCCACCAAAGAAATGAAAACCTCCAAATACCACCCAAGAAACAAAAACCTCTTTTTTTAAAGAAAACCATGCAGCATAAAAATACAATTAAGCCTAAAATATAATAAAAAAATAGAAACAAAATATATACAGTATCTCACGAAAGTGAGTACACCCCTCACATTTTTGTAAATATTTTATTATATCTTTTCATGTGACAACACTGAAGAAATGACACTTTGCTACAATGTAAAGTAGTAAGTGTACAGCCTGTATAACAGTGTAAATTTGCTGTCCTCTCAAAATAACTCAACACACAGCCATTAATGTCTAAACTTCTGGCAACAAAAGTGAGTACACCCCTAAGTGAAAATGTCCAAATTGGGCCCAATTAGCCATTTTCCCTCCCTGGTGTCACGTGACTCATTAGTGTTACATGGTCTCAGGTGTGAATGGGGAGCAGGTGTGTTAAATTTGGTGTTATCGCTCTCACTCTCTCATACTGGTCACTGGAAGTTCAGCGTGGCACCTCGTGGCAAAGAACTCTCTGAGGATCTGAAAAAAAGAATTGTTGCTCTACATAAAGATGGCCCAGGCTATACGAAGATTGCCAAAACCCTGAAACTGAGCTGCAGCATGGTGGCCAAGACCATACAGCGGTTTACCAGGACAGGTTCCACTCAGAATAGGCCTCGCCATGGTCAACCAAAGGAGTTGAGTGCACGTGCTCAGCATCATATCCAGAGGTTGTCTTTGGGAAATATGAGTGCTGCCAGCATTGCTGCAGAGGTTGAAGGGGTGGGGGGGGTCAGCCTGTCAGTGCTCAAACCGTATGCTCAAACCACACAGTGCATCAAATTGGTCTGCATGGCTTTTGTCCCAGAAGGAAGCCTCTTCTAAAGATGATGCACAAGAAAGTCCGCAACCAGTTTGCTGAAGTCAAGCAGACTAAGGACATGGATTACTGGAACCATGTCCTGTGGTCTGATGAGACCAAGATAAACTTATTTGGTTCAGATGGTGTCAAGCGTGTGTGACAGCAACCAGGTGAAGAGTACAAAGACAAGTGGGTCTTGCCTACAGTCAAGCATGGTGGTGGGAGTGTCATGGTCTGGGGCTGCATGAGTGCTGCTGGCACCGCGGAGCTAAATTTCATTGAGGGAACCATGAATGCCAACATGTACTGTGACATAGTGAAACAGAGCCTGATCCCCTCCCTTTGGAGACTGGGCTGGAAGGCAGTATTCCAACATGAAAATGACCCAAATACATCTCTAAGATGACCACTGCCTTGCTAAAGAAGCTGAGGGTAAATGTGATGGACTGGCCAAGCATGTCTCCAGACCTAAACCCTATTGAGCATCTGTGGGGCATCCTCAAACGGAAGGAGGAGGAGCGCAAGGTCCCTAACATCCACCAGCTCCGTGATGTCGTCATGGAGGAGGGGAAGAGGACTCCAGTGGCAACCTGTGAAGCTCTGGTGAACTCCATGCCCAAGAGGGTTAAGGCAGTGCTGGAAAATAATGGTGTCCACACAAAATATTGACACTTTGGGCCCAATTTGGACATTTTCATGTAGGGTGTACTCACTTTTGTTGCCAGGGGTTTAGACATTAATGGCTGTGTGTTGAGTTATTTTGAGGTGATAGTAAATTTACACGGTTATACAAGCTGTGCACTCACTACTTTACATTGTAGCAAAGTGCCATTTCTTCAGTGTTGTCACATGAAAAGATAGAATAAAATGTTTACAAAAATGTGAGGGGTGTACTTACTTTTGTCAGATACTGTATAAATATATATATATATATATATACTAAGATAAATATGCATATCAATATTATGATTTAGCTAAAGGGAGAGCAAAACAAGCTTTGTCTGTTGTGCTGTCTTTTTAGTGAATCCATGGTGCCCAGGGTATCCTTTGTTACTGTATGTGTTAAATGTTTATTTGTTGATCAAAAAATGTACACCTAATAAGCATATACTTTATAAGCAACTGTTTAAAATGTAAAATTTAAAAAAAAAGGAAAAAAATGATGTAAAACCATTATAGTTTAACTTTAAATGGGAGGTTTTATTGTTCTTGATTTAAAAAAAAACGACTACCATAATAAGATTTCATTTTAAAGTATATGTCACGTATGGGATGTATAGAGATTTCGTAAATAACTTTCCCTTTGTATTTATTATATATATATATATATATATATATATATATATATATATATATATATATATATATAATATATATATATATATATATATATT
>BLSH010209096.1:842765-863721 GCA_018402905.1 Glandirana rugosa | reverse complement strand
GGACAGGTTCCACTCAGAATAGGCCTCGCCATGGTCAACCAAAGGAGTTGAGTGCACGTGCTCAGCATCATATCCAGAGGTTGTCTTTGGGAAATATGAGTGCTGCCAGCATTGCTGCAGAGGTTGAAGGGGTGGGGGGGGTCAGCCTGTCAGTGCTCAAACCGTATGCTCAAACCACACAGTGCATCAAATTGGTCTGCATGGCTTTTGTCCCAGAAGGAAGCCTCTTCTAAAGATGATGCACAAGAAAGTCCGCAACCAGTTTGCTGAAGTCAAGCAGACTAAGGACATGGATTACTGGAACCATGTCCTGTGGTCTGATGAGACCAAGATAAACTTATTTGGTTCAGATGGTGTCAAGCGTGTGTGACAGCAACCAGGTGAGGAGTACAAAGACAAGTGTGCCTTGCCTACAGTCATGCATGGTGGTGGGAGTGTCATGGTCTGGGGCTGCATGAGTGATGTCTGCACTGGGGAGCCACAGTTCCTTGAGGGAACCATGAATGCCAACGTGTACTGTGACATACTGAAGCAGAGCATGATCCCTTCCCTTCGGAGACTAAACCCTATTGAACATCTGTGGGGCATCCTCAAATGGAAGGTGGAGGAGTGCAAGGTCTCTAACATCCACCAGCTCTGTGATGTCATTATGGAGGAGTGGAAGAGGACTCCAGTGGCAACCTGTGAAGCTCTGGTGAACTCCATGCCCAAGGGGGTTAAGGCAGTGCTGGAAAATAATGGTGACCACACAAAATATTGACACTTTGGGCCCAATGTGGACATTTTCACAGGGGTGTACTCACTTTTGTTGCCAACGGTTTAGACAATAATGGCTGTGTGATAGTAATATGAAACCCAATGGTTTCTTTACCTGCGCAGTGGAATATTAATGTAAGGATGTATATATGTGGAGTCAAGAAAGTACTGTAAATGCATAAACCAAAATAAACTAATACCACGCTACCAAATAAAGAGCATGATTATTATGTGCAAAAAAAAATACAAGATAGTGCAAATAGCAAAAAATAGTGCATATAGCAAAAAAAACTAAAATTCTGTGCAACATGGAAAAATGCAATAGTGCAAATAGTCTTTGTATAGGTCCATGTGCATTTGGCACTTTAAACTGTATACAAGAAATTATTATTAACCACTTGCTCACTGGGCACTTAAATCCACCACCTGCCCGGACCAATTTTCAGTTTTCAACACTGTCACTCTTTGAATGACAATTGCGCGGTCGTGCGCCCTTGTACCCAAACAAAATTGGCGTGCTTTTTTTCCCACAAATAGAGCTTTCTTTTGGTGGTATTTGATCACCATTTTTATTTTTTGCACTATAAACAAACAAAAGAGCGACGATTTTGAAAAAAAGAACAATATTTTTTACTGTTTGCTATAATAAATATCCAAAAATAAAAAAACAAATTTATTCATCAGTTTAGGCCGATACATATTCTTCTACATATTTTTGTTAAAAAAAAAAAAAAAAAAAAAAAAAAAAAAATCGCAATAAGCGTATTTTGATTGGGTTGCGCAAAAGTTATAGCGCCTACAAACTATGGACATCGGTTTATGGCGTTTTTATTATATGTTTTTATTGGTAATGGCGGCAATCTGCAATTTTTATCGGGACTGCGATATTGCGGTGAGAGTGCGCCCGGCTTGAGCAAAAGGGGAAGATGTCAATTGACGGCCTCCCGGCATTTCAGATCCACACTGTAGCTGTCAATTGGCTATAGTGCGGATCTGAAGCAGTTAATAAGCAGAAAAGTCCAATATAAAATGTTCAAATCTGGCCTGTTGGTGGGCCCTGAGGACCGGAGTTGAGAACCACTGACCTATTGAAACAAAAGTGTCTTTTTATTAAAGTATTTAAAGGAAATCCCTGCAGCACGAACAAAAAAGTCCCTATGGACTTAACTTTCATCTCAAATCAGGCACAAAATAAAAGACAAAAAAAACTCCAATAATAAAGGGACAAAAAAAATAGCATAAGGGTCAATTGTCCAATTAGTTAGCAATCAGAATTAAAAAATATTTTTTTAACTGAGCCTAATCTCACCATATCCAGTTTGTCAGCTTTCTCTACAACAGTTTCCAAATCACTGACACTATAGCTACTCTGAGGCCCCAATTTTATAGGAAGGGTGCTTGCTTAGGGTTGCCATATCATCCCTTTAATCCAGGACACGCATGAATTACACAGGTTGTGTGGCTGATTAAAGTGGTGATTAATCTCACTTGGTGCCTTATCTGAATTAAATTAGCCTCAGAACCTGTGTAGTTTATATGTGTCCTGGATTAAAGGGATGATGTGGCAACCCTATGCTTGCTTAAAGTGGTAGTAAACCCTCCGATCATTTTCAGCCAAGGAAGCTGCCACCTTTGCCTCTGTTTAATTTACAACTGCCATGATGCTGCACATGTGATCAGCTATGACACCAGCCATTGGATGGTTTGACAGTTTGGTTTAGAGCACAACCAATGGGAGTGTTACATTTCCAGCACATGCCAGAAATGTGACTGTTTTTTAACCTGTTAAATGCATGGGTTTACTACCGCTTTAACCAGAAACCCCTTGGTTGATCCTTTTAAGCCTGCTGGTCATAGTTCAAAGACCATAAGTGCATTATAGTTTTAAAAAAATCTCCTGGGTAAATCTGCACATTTGTCAAGACCACAAATGTTAAATTAGAAGAATTCACCTCAAACTCAGTAGCGACAAACCCAAACCTTATCCCCATGAAAGAAACAAAGTGAAAATTCACTTTGCAAAAAAAAACAAAAAACAGAAAACAGTCATGTGCATGGGATTTTTGCTTGCGTGTGGTTAAACTTTTCAGTACAGTCAGCACAACTTCACTTTTTTCACTGAGCTAAGGGAATTTTCTCTTTCCACAATGAATTTTCTCTTTTCAAAGTGACTCTTCATTTAGCTTAGTAAATGGGGCGATGTTGTGCTAACTTCAGTCATTCAGTGTGTGAGCAAAACAAAACATTTTTTTCTCAACTTGCCTTGCTTGTGATTGTGCAAAACGTATTTTTCTTTTTTACCTTATTCATGAAGATAAGTGAACATTTCTTTTGAAAGTGAATATTCTCTACCCCCTTTAGTAAATCAGGCCCACCATGTGTATTATTGTTAAAGTGGAGGTCCACCAGGGAAAAAAAAAATTAAAAGTCAGCAGCTACACATACAGTAGCTGCTGACTTTTAATAATAGGACACTTACCTGTCCTGGAGTCCAGCGATGTCTGCACCCACCGCCGATCTTCGGATTGGGGGACAGGTGCAGCCCCCTCCATTGTGGGTAAGGGAACCCGGACGTGTAGCATTACAGCTTCACGCCAGGCACCTTACTGCGCATGCGCGAGGCTCCGCCACGCTCTGCTATTGGCCAGACGGCCAGTAGCAGAGCGAGCAGGGAGGAGGGAGCCGGGCTGCTGATGTCAGCGGCCGCGACGGCCGGCCTGAGCTCCCAGATGTGTGGAAAAGGACACCTGTCCCCCACCCCCCTGAAAGGTGCCAAATGTGACACCTGAGGGGGGGAGGAATCCAACTAGCGGAAGTTCCACTTTTGGGTGGAACTCCGCTTTAACACTAGCTGCTTCAGCCTGTAATCCAGCTGCTATTGGTTGTTAATTAAAGCAGGTGATGGGAATTGAAATTCAGTCTTCAGTGCAGGTACATCCAAGGTGCACATTTTAAGCAAAGAAATGCCAAGTTGACATCGTTGCATATCTTACTTTTGAATGTGATGATCATCCTGACTGCAGTTAATCATTCAAGAAAATGACACACTCTTAACAAAGCAAGAACATTTAACAAATTAGCAACAATACATATTGCATGAATGAAAAACTAATTTAAGAAAAAGAAAAATGAGCAAGGTGGTCAAATTCTGTCATGCCCCATCTATGTAAAGTGAAATCAGACTTAACATTTGAATCTTTGCTTTTAAATTTGTATTTTGCAGACCATATAAAATAACCTTTGCAAAATTATTGAGTGCACTGTATTATTTAATTTATTCCCAAAACATGCTTTGCAGTGGACAAAGGCCATATGTAATGAGAAATGTTCTGACTACAAAGGACAATGGTTTATGCATAAATTATAAGGGACAAACTCAATAGCACAAGAGAAGAAGAACAGTGCTTTGCTAAATGTTTGCCCAGATGAAAATATAAGCATTAACAACAAACTTATTTTTAAAGCACTGAAGCCGGATGCCAGGCAAACAGCTACATATGCAGCTGAAGTACATACAGTATAAGGAAGCCATTTACCTGCAGAAGGGTTTGTACATTTGTCCATCTAGTCTTGAGATTTACACATAAGTGACAGACAGCACAGCCAGGGGACTTTACATTTGCTGCACTAAAGCAATACATCTTGATCTTCTCCCGGTCCCCAGTCTGTGAGTGTACAATAAAGGAAATGCACAGAATGCTGATGAGGTCATCCTTCTGTTCCCTCCTCCTGTCAGTAAGTACCTTGCCAGCACATACGCATGCAGCACCTCTGATTGACTCCTAGTGCTGCCCCCCCTTCTCTCAGTCTGAGTGTTGCTGTATAGAGTTGCATTTAAAAATGCATTTCAAAATGTTTTAATGAATTGATACCTACATTAATTGGTTTATTTTTACATCTTCCACAAGTGTAATTTTAACTATTACCCATCTGTTAAGGCAATTTTATCAATTATGTAATTGCTTAACTCCAGGCAGATATAAAAGAAACAGATTAATGCAAATAAGTATTCAATAATAAACTGTTAAATGTATTTTTAACCACTTCAGCCCCGGAACGATTTCCCCCTTTAGGACCAGAGCACTTTTTGCGATTCAGCACTGCGTCGCTTTAACTGACAATTGCACGGTCGTGCGACGTTGTACCGAACAAAATTTGCGTCCTTTTTTTCCCACAAATAGAGCTTTCTTTTGGTGGTATTTGATTACCGCTGCGTCATTTCTGATCGCCGCTATAAACAAAAAAAGAGCGACAATATTGCAAAAAAAAAAAAAGTTTTTCTTACTTTTTGCTAAAATACAAATCCAAAAAAAATATAAAAAAACATTTTTTTCATTGGTTTGGGCCATTTATATTCTCCCTCATATTTTTGGTAAAAAAAAAATTGCAATTGGCGTTTATTGATTGGTTTGCACAAAAGTTGCTGCGTTTACAGATGATGAGAATTCATTTCTGGGGGTTTTATTTATTTTTTATTTTTTACTAGTAATGGCGGCGATCTGTGATTTTTAGCAGTACTGCAATATTGCAGCAGACATGTCGGACCATTTTGACACTTTTTTGGGACCAATGACATTTATACAGCGATCAGAAATTTGAATGACTACTGATTACTGTATAAATGTCATTGGCAGTGAAGGGGTTAACCTGGGGGGGGGGATCTAGGGGTTAACTGTGTTCCCTGTATGTGTTCTAACTGTGGGGAGGCTGGACTGTTATGGGCAAGAGAGATCGAACTGATCCCAGTGACAGGGATCAGTAGATCTCCTATGCCCACACTGACAGAGCAGGGAACCGCCGTGTTTACATCGGCGGTTACCAGCTCTTTGGCTCTCTCAGCTCATCGCGGCTCGGTGGCGGACATTGGTTCCGCCTGAGCCGCGGGCACACTCCTCCGGAGTACGGCAGGCACGCGCACGTGCCCCCTAGCTGCCACCCCGCGAAACGCTGTTTATTTACGGCGATTCAGGGGACACATCCACACTGCCGCAGTAAATATACTGTGCGCAGTGTGGAAGTGGCTAAATGCAGCAAAGGTATGAATTTTACAATATAGTGAAAATCTTCTGTGTTTAAGTATGGCACCAATACTATAGAAGAACTCCCTAAAAGTCTCAGGCGCAACTAGAGCAGGAGTCCGGTCTCAGTCCACTAGGTTTCACTTGACCTTGCTGCTTTCTTCAGATTGGGGAATCCATAAGCACTTTATGTGAAAGAACAAAAGTGGGCACACCAGCCTTTTGCCTTAACCAAGACACTATTTATTTCCAAAGTTAAAAGTAAGTAATACAGTGCATCCGGAAAGTATTCACAGCACTTCACTTTTCCCACATTTTGTTATGTTGCAGCCTTATTCCAAAATTGATTACTATTATTATTATACATGATTTATATAGTGCCAACAGTTTATGCAGCGCTTTATAATGTAGAGAGGGACATCACAAGTACAATACAGTTCAATACAGAAGGGACAAGAGGGCCCTGCTCGTAGAGCTTACATTCTAAAGCTGCGGGGGGATGGGTTGATGGGGGTGGCACAGTTCTTAGGTGGAGGTGGGGTAGGCTTCCTTGAATAAATTCGTTTTCAGGGATCTCCTAAAGGTGAACAGGGTAAGGGCTGATCGGACATACCGGGGCAGAGAGTTGCAGAGGACAGGAGAGGCTCTGGAGAAGTCCTGAAGGTGAGCATGGGAGGAGGTAATAAGGGAGCTAGAGAGCAGGAGGTCCTGGGAGGAGCAGAGGGGACGATTTGGGCGATATCTGCAGATGAGGTTGGTGATGTAGCTGGGGGCGATGCTGTGGAGGGCCTTGTATGTTGTGGTTAGTATTTTGAATTTTATACGGTAGGGTAGGGGAAGCCAGTGAAGGGATTGGCAGAGAGGGGCAGCAGTCACGGATCGGTTAGTGAGGTGTGTTAGTCTGTAATAGACTGAAGGGGGGATAACTTGCATAAGGGTAGGCCATTAAGGAGAGGGTTGCAGTAGTCAAGGCGGGAAATAACCAAGGAGTGAATAAGTTGTTTTGTGGTGTCATTAGTCAGGAAAGGTCGAATTCTGGAGATGTTGTGAAGGTTAAGACGGCAAAATTTAGCCAGTGATTGAACGTGGGGGCTGAGGGACAGGTTAGAGTCAAGGATTACATTGAGCACCCTGGCATGTGTGGAGGGACCAATGGTTGTGCTATTGATGTTAATGGTAAAGTCATGGGGGGGGGGGGCGGGAAGGAGGAAGTATAACAAGCTCAGTTTTAGAAAGATTGAGTTTGAGAAAGTGGTGTGACATCCATACCGATATGTCAGAACAGAATAAAGCAGAATCATGGAGGCCAAGGGAGTGGAGTTTGCTGAGGAGGAGTGGGTAGTCAACTGCGTCAAAAGCAGCAGAGAGGTCTAAGAGTATGAGTATGGAGTACTGGTCATTGGTTTTAGCAGTTAGTAGGTCGTAGGTGAGTTTTAGTAGGGCAGTTTCAGTGTTGTGGGTGGAAGTGGACTGTAGGGGGTCAAGAAGGTTGTTGTCAGTGAGGTAGCAACTCATTCGGTCGTGGAAAAGGCAAACAGGAGCAGATAGATGGGTCTCAAGTTATTCAAACAGGTGGGGTCAATTGAGGGTTTTTTAAGTATGGGGTAACCAGAACATGTTTGAGCGGGGAGGGAAAGGTGCCAGAAAAGAGGGAGAGGTTGGAGATGTGGGTTAGGGAGTTTAGGATAGAGTGGGAAGGTGGTCACAGTAATTGTGAGGTGACAGGGTCCAGGGGACAGGTGGTGAGGTGGGCTATGGAGAGGAGATTATCAACTTCCTCGGTGGTAACAGGGCAGAAGGAGCAGAGTGTTGAGTGCGGTGTTGGATCTGATGTGCTGGATAGGGGAGGAAGTTGGTTGTTGGATATCCCCTTGCGAATTGTGTCGATTTTGCTTTTAAAATGGTTGGCCATTTCTTGAGCAGTAAGCAAGTTGGTAGGTGGGGGGTGAAGTAAGGAATTAAGGGTAGAAAAGAGTTGATGAGGTTTGGATGAGAGGGTTTTGATGAGAGTGTTGAAGTAGGTTTGTTTAGCAGTGTGGAGGCAGGAATTGTATTTGAGAAGGGCAGGTTTGTAGAGGGTAAAGTCTTGCAGGGATTCGGATTTATGCCACGCTCGCTTAAGAGCATGGCTGCGTCTCTTGAGACTTCTGGTGTCGCCTGTTTGCCAGGGTTGTGGCAGAGGAGGCATAGTTCTGCATGTAGAAAGGGTAGCAAGTGCGTCTAGGGAGGAGGACAGCGTGTTGTTGTAGATGGAAGTGGTTTGGTCTGGGCAGGACAGGGGTGCGATTTTGTTGTAGAGGCCATCAGTAGCAGAATGTAAGAGGGAAGGGTTGAGGTGGCAAAGGTTTCTGCGGGTGGTGGTTTGCAGGTTGGCAGCATGGGAGGTAGGAGGCAGAGAGAATGTGAAATGGATAAGGTTGTGATCAGAGAGGGGAAAGGGAGTATTAGAGAGGTTGCAAGGGGCGTAGTGATGGGAGAATATGGGGTCAAGAGTGTTGCCATTGGAGTGTTGCCGGTGGCTTGTGTCCATTGCGTTAGTTTAAAAGAGGAGGTTAGGTTGAGTAGTTGGGAAGTGGTTGCGGTATTAATATTGATCGCAATGTTAAAGTCACCTAGGATGATGGCAGGTATATCAGAGGATAGAAAATAGGGTAGCCATGCAGAGAAGTAGTGGAGAAAGCGTGACACTAGCCCAGGAGGCCTATAAATGACTGCGACCCTCAGACAAGCTGGAGAGAAAAGACAAATGCAGTGCACTTCAAAAGAGCAGGGAGAAAGAGAGGGAGGTGAGGGAAGAATCTGGAAGGTGCATTGTTGGGAGAGGAGAAGTCCAACGCTGCCTCCTTTTCGTCCACCGGGTCTGGGCGAGTGAGTCCAGAGGAGGCCACTGTGGGACAGGGCAGCTGGAGAGGTAGTGTCGAATTCCTGGTTTCAGTAATAGCAAATAGATTAAGGGAGTTGGAGAGGATAAGGTCAATGACAGAGGCTAGTTTTGTTGAGGACTGAGCGGGCATTTCAGAGGGCACAGGTAAGGGGGGAGCTGACTGGTGGAATCAGGGGAATTGGGATGAGAAAGTGGGGGTTACGACCATCGTTGGAGGAGGTAGACAGCCAATTTTGGGGGTTGGAATAGGGTGTAAGAGGACCGGGGTTTGGTGCGATGTCCCCATAAATTAGGAGTAAGAGGAGGGTGAGGGTTGTAAGGTGGGAGTGGGATCTATATGAGGCCAGATGCTGTAGTGGAGTGGAAGTGGTGACATGACGTGGGCCTAGGATGAGCAGGAGGTGATAAGTACAGCAAATTCATTATTTTCCTCAAAGTTCTACAAATACCTCATAATGACAACATGAAAGAAGTTTGTTTGAAATCTTTACAAATTTATTATAAATAAAAAAAAAATCACATGCACATAAGTATTCACAGCCTTTGCTATGATACTCAAAATTGAGCTCAGATGCATCCTGTTTCCACTGATCATCCTTGAGATGTTTCTACAACTTGATTGAAGTCCACCTGTGGTAAATTCAGTTGATTGGGCATGATTTGGAAAAGCACGCACCTGTCTATATAAGGTCCCACAGTTAACAGTGCATGCCAGAGCACAAACTAATGCCCCGTACACACAGGACGACGATCGTTAGTACGATCGTCGCAAATCGTATGTTGCATAATGTAAATAGCATACTGACGTGCCCCCGACGGTCGTACATACAACTTGCGGCCGGCCGAACGTGATGACGCGAACGAGCATATAAAGAGGAAGTGCTGGTATCGTAGCGTCACCCTTTGGGCTCCTTCATCTAATTTCGTGTTAGTTGAAGTGGACTTGGCACATGCGTGTTTAGCACAATACAACTTGTTGTACCCAACTGCTCTACACACGATACAACAGTCATATGCGAGCTTGTTGGTACGACCAAGTTTTGTAGTCTGCTCATACAACTCCCATGTACGACCGTCGTATGTTCGACTGTTGAAAGAGCACACACAAACGATCGATTTCGCATACAGTCATGAGTACGACGTGTTGAATGCGATCGTCGTCCCGTGTGTACGAGGCTTAAGCCATGAAGTCCAAGGAATTGTCAATGGGCTGCCGAGCCAGGATTGTATTGAGGCACAGATCTAGGGAAGGGTACAGAAAAATTTCTGCAGCATTGATGGTCCCAATGAGCACAGTGGCCTCCATCATCCGTAAATGGAAAAAGTTTGGAACTACCAGGACTCTTCCTAGAGCAGGCCGCCTGGCCAAACTGAGCAATCAGGGAAGTAGGGGCTCAGTCAGGGAGGTGACCAAGAACCCGATGGTCACCCTGACAGAGCTCCAGCATTTCTTGGTGGATAGAGGAGAACTTTCAAGAAGAACAACCATCAACAACCAAGAACTACCAGGACTCTTCCTAGAGCAGGCCGCCTGGCCAAACTGAGCAATCAGGGAAGTAGGGGCTCAGTCAGGGAGGTGTCCAAGAACCCGATGGTCACCCTGACAGAGCTCCAGCATTTCTTGGTGGATAGAGGAGAACTTTCAAGAAGAACAACTATCTTTGCAGCACTCCACCAATCAGGCCTGGTAGAGTGGCCAAACAGAAGCTAGTAAAAGACACATGACAGCCCACCTGGAGTTTGCCAAAAGGCACCTAAAGGACTCTCAGACCATGAGAAACAAAATTCTCTGGTCTGATCATACAAAGTTTGCACTTTTTGGCCTGAATGGCAAGCATTTTGTCTGGAGGAAACCAGTCACCACTTATCATCTGGCCAATACTATTCATACAGTGTAGCATGGTGGTGGCAGCATCATTCTGTGGG
Source organism: Glandirana rugosa (assembly GCA_018402905.1). Classification (NCBI taxonomy): domain Eukaryota; kingdom Metazoa; phylum Chordata; class Amphibia; order Anura; family Ranidae; genus Glandirana; species Glandirana rugosa. Next base: position 853,137 of record BLSH010209096.1, on the reverse strand, counting down.
GATGTTAATTAGCAGCAGGAACTGGGAAGCTAGCCAGGATCGAGGGAAAGATTAATGCAGCAATGTACAGAAACATCCTTGGTGAAAACCTGCTCCAGAGCGCTCTGGACCTCAGACTGGGATGAAGGTTCATCTTACAACAGGACAACAACCCTAAGCACACAGCCAAGATAACAAAGGAGTGGCTACAGGACAACTCTGTGAATGCCCTTGAGTGGCCCAGCCAGAGCCCAGACTTGAACCCGATTGAACATCTCTGGAGAGATCTGAAAATGGTTGTGCACTGACGCTCCCCATACAACCTGATGGAGCTTCAGAGGTCCTGCAAAGAACAATGGGAGAAACTGCCCAAAAATAGGTGTGTCAAGCTTGTAGCATCATACTCAAAAAGACTTGAGGCTGTAATTGGTGCCAAAGGTGCTTCAACAAAGTATTGAGCAAACGCTGTGAATACTTATGTCATTGTCAGCAGGCTGGTGGTGGAGTGATGGCAGCACTGTATTAGGAACTATAATAGAAGAAGTGGTGTCACCTTCCTAACCCTGCTTGGTGATAAAACTATTTAAATCTCAAAACTAAATGGGCAGTGAAAAGTAAAAATTAAAATGATTTTGTTATCATCCACCCTATGACTTCTTAAGTTTGAGTTTTCTTTTTGTAATAGAGGTAACAGAGTGGCAACTACAAGCTAAGAAATGGTCATAAATGTGTGTCGGCCTGCCAAAGGAGGTAGAACTAGATAATGCAGCCAGGAGCAATATGAAGGATGCAGATAACAATACAAATGGCTCCCTAATTGGTGCCTAAGGTGCTTCCTCAAAGTATTGAGCAAACGCTGTGAATACTTATGTACATGTGATCTTTTTCATTTATTATTTTTAATAAATTTGCAAAGATTTCAAACAAACTTCTTTCACATTAATGAATTTAATTAATTTTGGAATAAGACTGTAACAACAAAATGTGGAAAAAGTTAAGCGCTGTGAATACTTTCCGGATGCACTGTATACTCATAAACGGTAGAAAACAAGATGCTCATCACAAATCTCCAAAAGGACAACCAGAACCGATTTGCATGCTTCCAGATGGACTTGCAAGATATCACACAGTCCTATAGATGCTAACATGTTTCAAGGCTGCCTCCTCTTCTTCAGAGCATTTTGAAATGCATGTAGTATGAATTTTGCCTGTCTCTTAAAGTTCCTTGTATGTGGTACACAGACTGGGAAAGGATGGGGCGACAGTGGGAGACAATCAAGTATGTAGCATGCAAATGTGCGGACAAGGAAAATAACGATAGCAGAGTGAGAAGGGAGATGACTTCATCAATCTTTTGCTGTTCCTTCATTGTCAGCAGGCTGGTGGTGGAGTGATGGTGGCACTGTATTAGTAACTATAATAGAAGAAGTGGTGTCACCTTCCTGGCCCTGCTTGGTGATAAATTTAACTTTATTTAACTCTCAAAACTAAATGGGCAGTGAAAAATAAAAATTAAAATGATTTTGTTATTATCCACCCTATGACTTCTTAAGTTTGAGTTTTCTTCTTATAATAGAGGTAACAGAGTGGCAACTACAAGCTTAGAAATGGTCATAAATGTGTATTGGCCTGCCAAAGGAGGTAGAACTAGATAATGCAGCCAGGAGCAATATGAAGGATGCAGATAACAATACAAATGGCTCCCTAATGAATTATTCAGTATATTTCTCCTTTACATTCACCTTAATTTATAGGATGTCTTAAAATTATTCAAAAACAGTATATTGGAATTCCTCTTTTATCAAATATGTCAGGCTTTTTTATATTTATCTTTTTCAGATGTCATCATCTTAGTCATGTGACATACAGGGTCCTCTCAGCCTGTTCTCTCTCCTGTTTTAGGTTTTCCTCACTGATGCAGAGGGCAGCTCACCAGAACTGTACTGTGAGGGTAGGGAGCTGTGTGCCCATGGCGCCATGCATTCAGATCAAGTGAGTTGAATAACCCTGCTCACCATTTAACCCAGAGGACATCTAGTGGCAGGAAGGAATTACTGTGGGGAACAGTGCAGGAGCTTAGGAGAGTATTGCAACTAAAATGTATTTTTATTTTTCATCTCCTGGGACACTATTTACAAAATAAATTTGCTCATATTTTATCCTAATGGCCCTTACACATGATCCGAAAATCGGACGAAATATATCGCTTACGATGCAAACGTATGATAATCAGATCGTTAGTACACAGCTTACAAGAGCCGATCATGACAGCTCATCCGATATTATTCGATTGGACATGCATGAAAATTTTGATCGTATGATAATACATCGAACGATTTTCGTTTAATCAGTTCAGTTGTTGTCCGAAAATACAATACAAATACACTACAACATATGACATCACTTCCGATTTTTTATTCTATTGTATGGAAATTTTCGTGACTTTAGTAAACTCGTCCGATTCGATCTGAGATTAGCATGCAAAAAAAAAAAAAAACAGACAAGCTGGATTGCGTCTATGGAGCATTAATGTATTACCTTATTTTGCTTTTGTTTTCAGGTCTTATTTTTCATATTTTTTTAATATACCAAGGTGCATTTTACTTGTTTAACCAGACTGAAATTGTAGTGTTAGTAACACCAGAATTCTTCTTAGAAGTAAACTCATATATTTATGTCATGTATGGCTAAAAGATAGCTAGTTGCCTCCTACCTAACATTTAACAAGAGTACTACCCAATTCTTCTTTCAAACATCTGCCTAGAAATAAAAACAGAAGAGGAAACTGCATTGTCCTCAGAGGGATGCAATAATTCTCATTATGACCCAGTAAGCAAAGTGTGTAGTGCATCTAGTCAAAGCCAAAAAAAAAAATATTCTGACTTAAGTATACTTAATGTCATCTGAAGGAGTGGTTCACATTTTGTATGTTATTCCTCTCAAACTGAAATGAAAAGTCTCTCTAGGGAGAAGCTGCAACTTAAAATAAACAATCATACCTAAAGTTAACATTTGCTTGTACCCAACATACACTATATTGTGAAAAGTATTGGGACACCTGCTTCTACACGCACATGAACTTTAATGGCATCCCAGTCTTAGTTCATAGGGTTCAATATTGAGTTGGCCCACCCCTTGCAGCTATAACAGCTTCAATTCTTCTGGGAAGGCTGTCCACAAGGTTTAGCAAAGTGTCTATGGGAATGCTTGACCATTCACTGGTCCAAATTATTTGGTGGGGGGGGGGGGGGGGGATTATGGTGTGGGGTTGTTTTTCAAGGGTTGGGCTTGACCCCTTAATTCCAGTGAAGGGAACTCTTAAGGCATCAGCATACCAAGGCATTTTGGACAATTTCGTGCTCCCAACTGTGGGAACAATTTGATGGCCCCTTCCTGTTCAAACATGACTGTGCACCAGTACACAAAACAAGATCCATAAAGACCTGGATGAGCGAGTTTGGGGTGGAGGAACTTGACTGGCCTGCACAGAGTCCTGACCTTGACCCGATAGAACACCTTTGGGATGAATTAGAACAGAGACTGCGAGCCAGGCCTTGTAGTTCAACATCAGTGCCCGACCTCACAAATGTGCTTCTGAAGAATGGTCAAACATACCAATAGACACACTCCTAAACTTTGTGGAAAGCCTTCCCAGATAGTTGAAACTGTTATAGCTGCAAAGGGTGGGCCAACTCAATATTGAACCCTACAAACTAAAATTGGGATGCCATTAAAGTTCATGTGCATGTAAAGGCAGGGGTCCCAATACATGTTTACCTGCTTCAGGTATGTTTTTTAATGTGGGACACAAATGAACCTCAGAAGGTTGCACTTTAACCACTATGTACATGCAAGTAGGCAAGTCACACCATATAGCTGAGACTATTTGGAATTGTTTATGTATTTATTATAAATGATTTATTTAGTGCCAACACCTAGTGCAATTAAATTATTCTAATTATTATTTCAATAACAATTTTTTTTCTGCCAGAACATGCCGGTATGCCATACCTTCACCTGTGTGATGACTGCCTCATACAGCGCTGCTGCTCCTCTACTAGCAACCAGCATCAGGCAAATAGAGAACATTCCCCAAACATTTTGCTGAGTGCTCAGATTCCCAATGGCTCGCCCACCTTCCATAGGATGCCATGTCGGTAGGGGTGTCCCTGAGCCAGTTGAACTCCTGGCTTCTGCCCCCAAATGCCTGGCTCATGCAGATGCACCTGTATGTTTCACAAATGGCTGGCTGTTTGTCAGGACAGAGGCGCCCGAGGACCCTCTCCTAAAGTTAGTGCAAATTTGATTTATTCGGGCTGTACTTGCAGAGAGTGGGGTTACTGCATCACATCTCCATTGTACAGGGAAAAGAGATTGTACTGTGACAGCTCCCTGCAGATCTTCTCTGCACAGTCCTGCAGCAGGGAAGGGAGAGTCGGGACAGGAATAGCAGCCATTGTGTCATAAATACAGATCTGAGGCAATAAATATCCAGTGCAACTGCCTGCCCACCGTATCCACAGATAGTCAATCAAATCTGATGATCACTTTGTATTACTTTCCTAAAAATATAGAATAACACCATAAAGTAACAGACCGCTAAAAGCATACACTCTTTCTGGACCAATAGTGGTAGAGTAATGTAAATCCAGCTTGTTCCTGAGAAGGGTCTGTTGGCATATGCATTCCCCTACTCCCCAAGTCCTCAGGGGACAGAAACCTTCACAAAAGGCATATCCCAGTATAAAATGAAGAGCACATGCAAGAAATATATATGATATATGGAAATGTTCTTATTATCTGCCATGATATAGTATTTGAATTATACCACCTGACTATTGCAGATGAAATAGGCTCATTTGTGAAAGGTTGAGGTGAGATGTAATTTCCCTATAAAAATGATCAGTGTCTCCCATACCAGCTATAAATTAGAGCACTGTGCAGGCTTTTCCTGCAACCCACTACTTATTCATTGTACAGTATACACTGTGCAATGCAGTACAGGCAATTAGAAGCATAATCTGCATTCTCTCGGGCATATATACATTATGTATTTTAAAGGATATTTTATGTGTGCATATTTTTGCATAGTTACATTGGTGCAGGTTGGACCAATGTAAGTACTCATGTGCCATGCCTGGCTGATCCCCAGGAAGCATGCCTACTTACATTGGTCCATAGCTTTGCAAAAGTAACTATACATAATGTTCAGCTTTAAAGTATGTTTAATAAATCATGCCTAAAGAATGTAAGTAGGCTAGAAATAATATACATAGAACAGGAGTAATTACTATTAGTATCAATGGAAAACATTTGCATATATTACAAACAATTTGAATTGTACAAATCTGTAACAAATCTGTAATCTGTAAATCTGTAATTTGTAAATCTGTAACAAAGTCATATCAAAGGCCTCAGGACAAACCAGCTCAAGCCCAAAACATGTAACTGTCAGAATCTGTTGACAGTTTAACCACTTCAACTCTGGAAGGTTCAACCCCCTTCATGACCAGGCCATTTTTTGCGATACGGCACTGCGTTATTTTAACTGACAATTGAGCGGTCGTGCGACACTGTACCCAAATAAAATGTTTGACCTTTTTTCCCACAAATAGAGCTTTCTTTTGGTGGCATTTGATCACCTCTGCAGTTTTTTTTACGCTATTAACAAAATAAAAAATAAACAAAAAAAGCCTTACTTTCTGCTATAAAACATACCTAATAAAAAATTTAAAAAATTTAATTTATTCATCAGTTTAGGCCAATATGTATTCTGCTACATATTTTTGGTAAAAAAATGCCAATAAGTATAAATTGATTGGTTTGTGCAAAAGTTATAGCGTCTACAAACTATGGGTTATTTTTTTTTTTTTCATTTTTTACTAGTAATGGAGACGATCAGCAACTTAGAGTGGGACTGCAAGATTGTGGCGGACAAATTGGACACCTAACTGACACTTTTTGTGGACCAGTGACACTAATACAGTGATCAGTACTAGAAAACATGCACTGTCACTGTACTAATAACACTGGCTGGGAAGGGGTTAACATCAGGGGGTAATCAAAGGGTTAAATTTGTGCATAAGGAGTGCTTACTAATTGCGGGGGAAGGTAAAGATCCATGTTCCTGCTTAGCAAAACGACAGGATCAGTACATTCCCCTATCAAAGAATGGTGGTTTGCCTTGTTTACATAGGCAGACCACACGTTCTGCCTGTCTCCTAAATGATCGGTGGGTCCGGGGGGACGTCGCATCCACAGGATCTGCTTGATTGGCTCCCGCTGTGTCCAATCACAGCAGGAGCGGGTCACCGGAGGCAGGTGCCCCAAATCCAGAAGTGTCATATCACGTACTAGGTACATGATCTGGCACAGAGCAGCCGTCCTGGTGAAGTATATGTGGGTGGGGCGGTCCACAAGCGGTTAATAGCTGAGATCCAGATCTGTAAATTAGACCAATATTATTAGAAACATAGAAACATAGAAAAGTGATGGCAGAAAAAGACTGAGTAGTCCATCGAGTCTGCCCCTTTTTATTTATTTATTTTATTTTTTTATATATTTTTTTTTTTTACATTAACCTTGTTGTTTGACTATGGATTTATGTTTATCCCAAGCATGTTTAAAGCCATTTACTGTTGACTGTCTCACAACCTCTGTTGGTAGTTTATTCCAATCATCAACCACCCTTTCAGTAAAATAATACTTTCTAAGATTAGTTTTGAACTTCCCCCCAGTTAGTTTGAGGTCATGTCCCCGTGTTCTTGATTTCGGTTTCATATTGAAAAGACTGCCCTCCTGAACCTTATTCACCCCCTTGATGTATTTAAAGGTTTCAATCATGTCTCCCCTCTCCCTTCTTTCCTCCAGACTGTACATATTAAGTTCCTGAAGTCGCTCTTGATATGTTTTATCCCCCAGACCTTTCACCATTTTTGTTACCCGTCTCTGAACTCGTTCTATTTTATCAATATCTTTTTGTAAGTGTGGTCTCCAGAACTGGACACAGTATTCTAAGTGAGGTCTCACTAAATATCTATATAGAGGAATCAGAACCTCCTTCTTCCTGCTGGTGATCCCTCTACTGATGCATCCCAGAATTCTATTTGCTTTTCCCACTGCCTGGTTACACTGTTTGCTCATTTTGCAATCATCTAAAATAAGCACCCCCAAATCTTTTTCTTCTGTAGTGCTGGCTAACACTGTGCCCCCAATGCTGACCTCGTCCACACAGCCATGGTTTTACTGCCCCGACCTTCCACCTAAAGTCTACTATACAGCTGAAAGGAGCTTGTCACGTATCTGGTGGTAGAGTCTGACTTATGCAGTAGGCAACCTCTCTTACGGCCCTGGCTCCAGAAGCCCTGGTAGAGCAGACAGGGAGTGCTGGAGCGCAGGGGAGCACGAGGGCTGGATGGGACACAGGAGATGGTATGACGTCCTCCAGAAAGTCCGTGCAAGACTGAAGAGTAGTGCTGCAGGCGGGGTCTGTAACGTGCGGGCAAAGCAGTACAGGAGGAACAGGCAATCGGATGGTCAGGTGCTGGCAGGGTCGTTGGCAGGCAGGTGGAGGTACACAAGGTTCAAACAGGAGAGTGGTCGTAGACTAGCCGGGGGTCGGTGCAGGCAGAGTTCAGGCAGATACGTGTAACAGGTCGGGTCACAGGAAAACAGGAAACTCAATCAGGTCACAGAAAGCACTGGTAAAGCTGTAGAATGGACAGCACTGACTGCTGGGCATGGGGAGGCTAAATAGTGGCGCGTGTGCACATGTGCACGCGGGAGCACACACGGGTGTGCACGTGCGTGCGGGACCACGCACGGACGCGCGCGTGCACGCAGGAGCACGCACAGGCGCCAAAGATGGCAAAGGACACAGTTCCTCTCCTAACAGAGCTGTTCACATGCTATAGCTGTGAGGAAGGAACAGTTGCAGTTCTGAGCACTGCTGTGTGTGTCTGTGGACTTAGGAGCGAGCCTGCACATGTGCAACCATACGAAGCGGCACACTAAGAAGTGGGGGAGCCAAGAGTGCTGCTGGGGGACCCCAGAAGAGGAGGTTCAGGTCTGCTTTGTGCAATACCTTTGAACAGATCAGGTAAGTATAACTTTTTTCTTTATAGCAAAATAAAAAAAGTTAGACTTTACAACTGCTTTAACCTCTTGATAGTCCTAACTAGCCATAATGAACTTCTACCTCTGTCTGTTATTCTTTGTTATTATTTTTCTGCCCAAAGATTTTTTTTCATAAAGAAATGTTTATTGAGAAGGTAAAAATATAGAACAGATACATTACATAGGTAATGATTCAAAATGCACACAGAATCAAAACCTTATACATAGTAAGCTTAAAAACATGCAATTTGGGGGCGTGGCCTGGACGTGGACGCGGCAGGACGTGCAGAGAGGGAGCTCCCAGACAGATCTGCACAATCCGGGGGAATCCAGCCGTCAGGAGGGCGAAAGAGAGCCACCACAGCAGACATCCATCTCCCCGCTCCCCAGGCAATAAAACGAAGCCTCTGCGAGGCGGATCGGAGCTCGCGGCCCGCGGCAGCCCAAAATCGAGGCCGCGGCTTCTGAGGCCTACCACGTCCGGAGCGGGCGGCGCGCTGTACTAGGTACGTGTTCCTTAAGGGCACAATAGCAGGACAGAAGTATACGTTTGCCACGCTGTATGCCCCTAACACACACCAACTCACCTTTATTGACAAAACACTGGAAGAACTAGCAAGTTTTAGAGAAGGCCGCTTGATACTGGGGGGAGACTTTAATGTCTGCCCTGACCCCAGTATTGATGCCTCAACGGGCCGCTCCACGCATTCCTACACGTTTCTGCGCCACTTCCGTAAAACCCTACAATCACACACTTTGGTGGACTGTTGGCGGGTTCTGCACGCCTCAGAAAAAGATTACAGCTACTATTCCTCTGTCCACGACGTCTACACTCGGATCGACCTTCTTCTGGTTGATCAGGGCACCCTGGACCTGATAGAGGACTCTACCATTGAACAAATCACGATATCTGACCATGCACCAATCACGCTCACGTTTGGCCCAGCTGTCGGGCCGGGAAGGGCGTGGACCTGGCGGCTGAACGAAAACCTGTTAGACGACCCTAGGGTGGTGACTGGGATTGAAGAGACCTTGACCAGTTACTTTGCAGACAACAGTAATGGGGCAGTCGACGACAGCACAGTGTGGGAGTGTCATAAGGCGGTAGTCAGGGGCACTTTAATTATGTGGGGTTCCAAAATCAAAAAAGAAAGACAGGCTGATTTCGACAGGGTTCTATCCGAGCTACAGAAGGCTGAACTGCAGCACAAACAGTCAGCGGATACTGCGATGTTCCAGCGCCTCACCGAGCTACGCGCACTGTTCTCTAAGCTGTTAGATAGACGTATAAACCGGCGGCTACGTTGCGTGGCCCACAAATACTACGAATACGGCAACAAATGCGGGAGAATGTTAGCCAGGGCACTGCGTAAACGCCAGGCAACTACTCAAGTACCCGCGCTACGTTCGCCAACGGGTGACTTGACCCAGCACACGACAAAGATCGCGGCGCTTTTCCGCGACTACTACGCGACACTGTACGACTTGAACGCACACACCTCCCCAGCGGAAGTGGCGCAGAAACGCGAACTTATTGCGTCTTACCTAGATGGAGCCGGTTACCAAACACTGACCCAAGAACAGCGAGCGGACTTAGAGCTCCCCATATCGTCAGCAGAACTACTGGCCACAATACGATCCCTCCCGAGCCACAAAAGCCCAGGTCCCGACGGCCTAACAAAGGCGTACTATGAGAAGTTTTTCACGCGACTACAGCCACACATGTGCTCCTTCTTTAATGGCTTGGCCACCGAAGGGAGCTTTCACCCTGACGCCCTGCGAGCCCACATAACGGTCCTCCCGAAGGACGGCAAAGACCATACCCTCCCCCAGAGCTACCGCCCAATTTCTTTGCTGAATACGGACCTGAAGATCTTTGGCAAGGTCATCGCGCGTAGACTTCAGCATCTGCTCCTGGACATTATCCACCCAGACCAGACGGGCTTTATTAGCACAAGGGAGGCCCGTGACAACTCCGGGTAATGGGTAAAGCAGTACACACCCGGATTAGGGTAGGAGGGGTCCTGACGAGACTCTTTCAGGGTCAGGTGCGCTAGCTTCCGGAAGAGCCGTAGACACCTTTCCTAGTCCATACCCCCGTAAGCTAGTGCACAAGACCGGGTCACCTAGTCCACGTTACGGGACAACCTCAACAGTGCCCGGAGGGAACACGATTATTTCGGGCAGACCAGACCCACCTATTACAGGTCCTCGTCTACGACTTCAGATGCGCGCTACTGGAACGGTTTCTAGAAGTCCAGGCATAAGTCGTTTCTTT
>BLSH010209096.1:802077-829191 GCA_018402905.1 Glandirana rugosa | reverse complement strand
CGCCCCCCCCCCCCCCCGTCTGAATACAAAGACACAGCAGGAGAGATCTCTTTATCCAGATGGTTTGTGTTGGTGCAGGGATCTGTGATTTTTTTTTTTCGTTCAACTCAATGTGTATACCCTGCTTAGGTCCCTGAGTAAAGAAAAAAAGAGGCCAGTGTGGGGTTAATCCCGCCATTATCCATCTAAAGTGAACCTGTCACATGCATTTGGCCCTGTTCACATCTAGTGATGCTCCTGTGTCGCGTTTTTCTGTCTCGTTTTTGAGGTGTATTTTTGGAGTGGCCCTATTCATTTTGAATTGACCTCACTCAGCTCCAAAAACGTGTCAAAGTAGCTCATGTACCAAATTTTGCCACTGAGCCAGGTGCATTTGGGGGTTGCAGCAAAATCTCAATTCTGCCTGCGATTCCAATACGCTCAGATGTGACTGGGTCTTAAGGTGGTACTCCAATTAAAAAATATATATATATTTATATATATATATTTTTTTTTCTGTAAAATAAAGTGGAGGCAGACCTGTCAGAGCCCCACTCTCCTCTATGGGGACATTGAATGAAAATGGACCACCTGTCCGTTTTCATACGATCCGATCTGCTAGACAGATGGAAAATAGGGTTTCCAACCGTCTGGATTTGGCAGACAGGATCAGATCGGATAGCGGCGGGTATCAGCGGACATTTCACTGCTTACATCCGCCACTCTATAGGGCTGAATGGAGTGTCCAATCAGGAAAAACTGAAAGGCAGACCTGATCGGACTACCCGTGTGAAAGGAGCCCAACAGTTTTGAAGTCCAGCACCGGCCCACTTTCAAACTGAATAACATCCAATGTCATTCAGACTATTTCCTGTGAGCTCAGGCTGTCACAGACACCCTCTAGGTATGTATTACCATGTCGGTTGGAGTTCACAGTTCAACACTGAGCTGACTTCACAGAGATACAGAAGACTGCTCACTGCTCCCAAAGGGAGGAGAGGAACTTGGGATGTCTGTGGGATTAAAGGTATGTATAGGAAGTGAGTTGCATATTCCTCCAAGCCCACAAGCAACGGGTATTTCTTGTTGGCTCTCAATGCTGAACAGACCAGCAGAAGAAAAAAGAAAAAGTAGGTATATGCTGCAAGGGATGCGGGGGTAATGCAAACCTGTAGCTTTGTCTTGAATAGGCAAGGTGCAAGTTGCCTTTAAGTATCAATTTAGGATAGGCTTTAAAGCGGTTGTATACTCAAGAAAAAAAACAAAACTGTAAGGCAAAGGCATAATGAGCTAGTATGCACTGCATACTAGCGCCTTTTGAAATACTTACCTCAGAACGAAGCTCCCACAGGGCTGCCCGGTCCTCGCAGAGGGAGCAGACATCTTCCCTTGGGGGACCCTTCCGGGTTCGCGGCACCAGCGCTGTGAGTGGCTGGAGCCATGGGACGTCAATCCCGCGCATGCGCGAGGGAGCCTGTCTTTCTGTTAGACTTTCCGGCAAGGTCCGGCGCATCGCCAGTACATCACTGCGCATGCGCCGCTGGTGTCAGCGGCTGCATGCTAGTGGAATATCTCCTAAGCCGTATAGGTTTAGGAGATATTCATTTTACCTACAGGTAAGTCTTATTATAGGCTTACCTGAAGGTAATAATGTGTTTTGGGGGTATAAATCCGCTTTAAAGAAAAACTCTAGTCCAAACGATTATTTGTTTATACACTGTAATGAACATACTGTGAAAATATCAATATATGTATAACAGTTATTTTTGGTTATCTGGCTCTGGCAGAGTTGATAATATGCAAATTCGCTCTGACAAATTTAGCATTTGTGCCGGGATAACTGACAACAGCTCCCTTAAATACAACAAAGCACAAGGAAGGACTAAGATGTGAGTTATTTGCTTCACCAGTCTTAAACATAAAACATTTGTTAATATTTAATGATTTTTAAATGTTTTTAAATCCACAACTTTGCTTAACTTTCAGGTCTATACTTTACTTATATCAGTTGATTCAACAATTTTACAAGATATACTGTAAATCACACACTAGGAATTCCATAAATTACAAATATTAAATTACATACCTGTTTTTGTAAGGCATTCACATTTTTCAAAAACAATCCAAAAATGAACCCTAACCTGGTTATTTATTATTTCCCTGCCTTTCTCTACAATATCAGATTTTTAAGAAACTTTCAGGGTTGCTAATTAAAGCCAACCTGTCTTTAAGAAACATGATCGAATCACACATAAGATAGCATTAGGTGCCTGTACACACCTGCCTTTATTATGGTTAGGACTAAAAAAAAAAATTTTTAAATATTGATTCAAGGCTGGGTTTCCCCACAACCAATTCGCATGTCAGGAGATTGTGATCGTCTCTCTATGGAGCCAGTTCACACATCTCCAAAGCGGCTCTGGTGCAAATTGCAGGAGTCCTGTGTGTCTTCTGGTCTGAAGTCAGCCAAAAAAATCGGACCTGAAACGGTGAATGGCGATGCACCGGGCCCCTGCTGTGAGCCCCTCTGTGCTACGGTGTGCACCCAGCCTTAACATTTTGTATTTTTTTACATTTTAGGTGGAGATCATTGCCCCTTTTATTTGTTGAGGCTGTCTGTTAAGGCTCAGTTCACATTAGCAGAGTTCAAAGTTGCGTGATTTTCAGGGCAACTTTGGAGTCTAACTTTGAAGTGACTTTGATAAGACTTTCACCCTCTCTGGCATTGATGCCGTGTCAAAACCGGATCAAAGTAGTGCAGGAACATTTTCTGAAGTTGCAGTGACTTCAGTAGTGTCAATTAGAATGGCTCTCCTAGAGTTACTGTACAAGGCATTTCACATGTCCTGTCACTTTGGGTCTCACAAGTTGGATACTAAGTAACAGGGGTGTGAACCAAGCTTTACAGCTCTAACAACAATTTACACACTTATAAACTTAAACAAAATTCATGCAAACCCATTACAATTTACCTTTAAAGTAAACCTCTCTTTCCCCTAATCTAAAACAAAATTCTAAAATCTTAAAAAAAAGTGCCACCTAGAATTATGCCCCACTAATTGCCTGTTAATACCACTCTACTTCAGAAAATCTCCACTTTGTCTCATCCAAGATGCTTTGGGGTATAAACTTCTGGCACCTGTGACATTACCCGTGACATTACCCATGTAAGCCCCCTATCCAAAGGCAGTGCCACAGTGGACAGAAAGGCAATGTCTCTGGACAGAGGAACTAGGGAAAAAAAATGGAATTGAGGATATGCTCCAATATAAAAAAATGATGGCTTCCAGGAAAACGTGCAATTAACTTCACGCAGGGCACAGGGGAAAGTTGTTTTTAGAGATGATGCCTTCCATTAACCAGCACATTTAGATTTAGTTATAGGGGAGGATGGGTTATATTTGTAAATCCAGATAATATTCTTGGGGGCTCCTAGAGAATACCGAAGCACAATTTAGACACAAAATACAACCCGGCACCTTAAAGTGCTTGTTGTTTTATGTTACTGTTAATGTGTGTAATCTGTCTTAAAGTGGTTCTAAAGGCTCAAACTGAGCCCCACCACAGTCCAACGATGTGCACGAGAGCCTGGGCTCTCCAGGGATTCTCACTCCCACTGCTCTTAATCACAGCCAGTGAGCCAATGAGGAGAGAGAGGGGGCAGGGCAGAGCCACAACACTGTGTGTGAATGGACACGTAGAGCAGTGGCTCGGGTGGCCCCAAAGCAAGCTGCAGGAGAGAGGGGCCAGGAGCACTGGCGGGGGACCTGAGAAGAGGAGTATCTGGGCTGCTCTGTGCAAAACCATTGCTTACATGCTTTACCCTTCTCATCTAATGTTTTCTATTTTATCTAAACTGACAGCTGTACTTTTTATACATTTAGTTAGTATATAATCTCCACAAATTATGTGCTAAGCTCCTTTCACCATTTACCTTTTTTAAGGCTAAATCAAATAGAAATACGAATATTTTTCATGTTTGTGATACCTGCAAATACAAATAACACATCTTAATCTTTAAAGAAAGGCTGGCGCTTTATCAAACGGTGTATTAACACATCAATGAGTCTAATCTTAAGAATTAAAGTTAAAGCTTGTGCTTTAGCTTTAATGTGGGCAAATCTTGATACAGGTCACTGGTACAATGCACAGTTCCCTAAATGCCCCAGGAATTCCTTAAAATATTAATGAAATCTTCATCACTCAAGATGCCAATACTCAGTCCTTCATAGTAATCTTCAAATTCACTGTAGGATACTTCCTGAGGATTAGTACATGCACTCTCTAGTGTTTCCAAAAATGCAGATTTGATTTCTTCTTCTGATGCAGAACCTAAAAAAAAAACTAGAAATGAAAACTGGGACTTTCCTGTACAAGTTTAGAATTGTACATACAACATGATGTTACATAATGCAAATGGCAGTATTCCTTATCTCCAGATCTCAAGAGCCATAAATAGGCTTACAGGCATCCAAAACATATGCAAATCACTTCCAATTAAATGCAATTAGCAATGAGTTTATGCAAATTGGGTACATGCAGGGAAATGTTAAAAACCTGGCCTTTTTGGTACCCCAGGGATTTGGAGCTAAAACACATTGGTACAGGGATTGACATGCTTGTTAGTGAACATTCACAGAGGTTTCTTGAAGGCACAATAAAGAAGGAATGCCATATGTCTGAAGCACTGCTAACGTACTGCTGCTTTCCAAACTAGCTGGAGGTAGAACAAAATTTTGCAGAGCCTGCGATTCAACTTAAAGAGTATGTAAACTCAACATTTCATATTCCTGATATGTGCCTGCTGTACCATGTACTTGTATGAAATAGTATCTTGTTCTCTTTGTATTGCTTCCTTTGTGTGAAATCCCTGGTGTTCCAGCTAGTCCCTGCTTTCCTATTAAAAACTGACCACACTAAGCAGGAGAACAGGTCTGTTTGAACTTACACAGCCCCACCTGTTTGAACTTACACAGCCCCCCCCCCCCCGCTCACCTGGTGCGTGGCAATCACCTGCACTGACACCTCACCCAGGGCTGAGAAATCCCCTGCAGTTCAATCTCCAGAATGTACCTCACAAGGAGGTACGTTTAGGGGCATTCTAATTGGTCGGCACCATCACATGGGTGGTGCCGACCAATCAGAACCCGCATAGCCCTTCCTGTCACCGTGGGCGAGGAGGAGAGAAAGCCGTGGGGATTTTAAACCCCCAGACCAGTACAGTGGCGATCCGATATGACAGTGCAGGGCATCTCTATACTGCAGGTTAGTGGGACTGGGAGGGATGGGGTGGGGGTCCTGTGTAAGTTCACCTTACAGATTTTCTGTAAAGGTGAACTTACACGTTAAGTCGGTGCCAGATTTTCTAGCTTCTTCATACTCTTCTTCAATGATTAGACTTGTCCTGACACCCACCCCCCTCCCTGCACAGCCAATCACTGTGAAGATTAGTGTGCTGGTGTTTCGCCTCCCCCAGCTCTTACGCAGCAGAGAACACAGGGAATGTGATCACTTATAAAAAAGTTAAAAAAAGGCATTTAAAATATTTTTTATATCTATACACTCCTTTTGCCTTTCGTTTTTATTTTAAATGTAATGGTTTGTTTTTACAATCACTTTAACATTATTTCCAAGTGAAGAGAACAACAATGAATAACATATGCTCTGTAAATCTTGATTTGCTAAGGTGTAAAACTATGAGCATGCATGTTCAATCCTAATTTTATTTCACTGTATGCTGTACATTTATGGATCAACCTCGCGGGCCTAATACCTTAAACATAATTTACTGTAGACATTAGACATAGAAGGGAAGGGACATAGACATAGACATTAGAATGGAACATTAGGCAGAAACAAGTGGAAATGATTAAATGTTTGCTCTACTATTGATGTAATGCTCATGTTTGTGGCTGTCAGTAATTCTCCACCTCCTAGAGAGAAATAGGCTTGAGATTTACACCATAAGGTTCTCTACATGGAGCATTATACTGGCCACAGACATAAGATTATAGTTGGCCAATCTGGCTGTTTTCCACCACAATAGTACATCAGATGCCGACTGACCAACAATTCTCAGGGAGAAAACCTTAACACCTAAATGCTATTGTTTCCTCTGTGATAGGCAGCACTGGGCACATCTGCCACTGCTTTGATCCCTTACTTCCCTGGCACGTCCACTTAGCTGAGCCAAGTGTAAAGGCTTATGATGCTCTGTGTCAAACAGTTTAGTACATGAGTGCAGAGTTTATGACTGCATGAATGAGAGCTCTCTAATGTCTATACCACATTAAGGAGCATTAGTCCTGTCCCTATAGTAAGGAAAAGTTAAGGGGCTGTATCTTTCTTCTGTAAAACAGTTGACTGCTTAATTTCCACTAGCATTTAACTTTAGCTTTAAAGGAAACCTGTTTTAAGTTAGCTGTTTTTGGCTGTCTGACATCACAGTCACTATTATATAGGGAAGCAGACCACTTAACTTAATAAATCAGTTCAAAACCAACTTACCTTCCAACACTTGGGGATGCTTCTTTGCACAGTAAAACTTTCTCACATCAACCATAGGCACTGCACCAGTTTTATTTGGGTCCAATTTCATAAAGACCTAAAAACAGAACATGGTTAGGTAATTATTGTAAGGGGGACAGGCTCAACTGATAGTGGACACTCGGTTACAGTCCAAGCAGGTTTGTCCTGCAATTTTACCCAGCACAGCAGCAAACAAATACAGTTTCAATTCAGGAGGACTTTGTATAGCAAGTCCATAGCATAAAACAAAAAAATAGCTGCTTGTTGGCACCAGTAACTAAACGCAAGTCAGTTCCAGACTAACAAGGTAACCCCTAATGAGTTCCCCAATCAAACAGGCAACACGTGCATATTTTAGTGTTTCTTCAGCACTTAGCCTTTTCACCTATTAGCATGCACCCACAGCAGAAAGAGCAAGAGCACTGAGCATCAGCCATCTCATATATATAAAGGTTCCAGGTAAGATGTGGACCTAGGAATGGAGGCTTATTCCTACACAAAGCCTCCAGGCTCCAGGACACAGAACAGAACTTAATAAAGTGTATTTATGGTCAAAATTTAAAATCATTTATTAATTTCCACATGGATTTCAATTTTTTCTAGCCTACTCCTATTATTCTAAATGATGTTTATAAACTTACTTTGGGAAGAATTCTGTACATTTACCTCCTTGAATTCAGTGACACATATTCACTATTTCTTGTGAATATACACTGTTTGTATCATACATTTAACAGAGCATGTCTTCGAACATACAAAGGTGCTGAGAGGAAGAGTTTCAGGAGGCACACTACATTGTCACTGATTGCTGAACAAGGACTACCACAATGATGACTCCAGCAAACAGATAGATACCAACACTCAGATGGTCTCGTTCAACTGCAATGAATGCAGATCTGGATACTAAAACCAGTGTATTGCACTGACCTCTACATACACCACCCCCTTGCTGGGATTGCTGACAATTTGGCAATAGCATTCCCAGTTACCATATGATATTGTTGTCTGGCGTCATCATACACTCCCCCCCCCCAAAGCCACAGAATTCCATTGTTTGAGTGGTCTTCTGCCAGGGAGTATATTCTTCTTGTGAGGCTGGTTGGGTGGGGTACCGCTTGTGAACTGGGTGTGCCATCCCCCCCCCCTCCCCCCCTCTCTCCCACGGGGATACTGATGAGCAGCGGGGACCCTGCACCAAATTGTAGATGTTCTTAGACTGCTAAGATTTGGATGCAACCGTCCCCTCTTATGACATTGCTGTAACTATATGACCACTTAGCCCATTTACCCCTGAGGAAGAACTTCAATTATAATTGGAAACGCGTCGGATTCCCTGTTTTTTTCCAGAGTGTGGTGGTTATATCATTATCACACATTCATGTATTTTAACTGTTTTTGTCACAATCTGTATGCATCCGTTATATGTACATGTTTGCACTTTCTTTGTCCCGGTGAAACCTAACTCATGGGCTATTTTTTATGCAACTTTAAAAATAAAAATTGAATTTTATATGTAAACATTGTTATACTCATATGGAGTTGGTCTTCCCTTTAAAGTCCCAAGTGGGGTTTTCTCTTTAGTCTGGTATGTAGGGATGTGGGTAGACCTTCCATCTCTGGTTGGCCATGCACAACAACAATAATTTCTAAGTAAAAAAAACTGACAAAGGGAAAATAGGGTACAAGTAGTACCCTTCACCAAAATGACCTGGAGTGGGAAGACGACCCCCTCAAAACCCACAAGATGCATTCTATCTTCCATGGTCGCAGCATTAGCTGTCTGATGGAAATCTAAAGGTATACCAAGTCCTGCAATGGATATTTCCTCCCACATGTGACATAAAGCACACCCTGGTGCACACATTTTTGTCTTCAAAATGGAGAGTACAGGATGAAGAGGCCCAAAAGACAAAAACAGTGCCTCAAAAGGGAACCTTGCGGTTGAGAGTAACATCTGCAACTTCCTCTAGTGTAGAGACGAGATAATTTGCCCAGTCACAGAAAGAGTTCTCAACCCTATGATACTCCCAGATACCAAGGGGGAGACTAAGAAAGACAAAAGAAAGGGAGGGGATATAAGGAGGGCAAGCACTCATGGGGGGGTAATGAGAATTATCCATAATCAAGGCTAAAATTTCCCTGAGGTGGAGAGGAGAGGAGATAATTCCAAAGGGTAAGCCACTACTAAGACAGGAACAGTACAGGGAACCTAGACAAGAAGAAGTAAAGGCACAACTATGACTAGTAGCACAGGAAACATGCTGAAACAGATGCCATTTCTAAGCAATTAGCCTGTGACCTTAAGACAGGGTATGATGAATATCCAGAAGCCAAGCAGGTCCAATAGCAAGGGACATGTGGTAGTGGGGGCATACGTTTTATGCCAGAGGCATTAGCAGATCTACAGCTTCTGGACTTGTGATCCAAGCAGGAGTTAAGCCAGACATAGATGGATCAAATCTCACCCAGTTCAGCAGGGAACAGCCAAGAATCGATCTGTCAGGATGTACAACCAGTCTTTTGAATTCTTTGCATGCGATTACTGCCAGCGGCTATAGCTGCCAGAGTGACCTACGCATTTGTGCAAACGTCAGTTCTCTGCTGAACACAAGTTCAGATGCTTGTACCAGACGAACACAGCTAAAGGGTGTAGACTGCTCCACACTGAAGGGACTTACCCCACTGGTGAAAGTATTAAGGTGTTTAATATATTCTACCATGGATGACAGATCAGAGTTACTACCAACAAAGGATGGAGGGCCAAACCAGTTAATTCAAACTGGGATTAAAAAATAAAGTTAAACTTTAAAGAGGAAGTAAACCCTGATGGGGTTTACTTCCTCTATGTTACCCTGCAGAGTAAAAGCATAATGGGCTAGTATGCATCGCATATTAGCCCATTATGTGGCACTTACCTACATTGGAAGCCAGTGATGTCCAGCGATGTCCCCGCTCCAGGCCGCATCCATCTTCTGCCCCTCTTCCTTCCGGGGCCGCAATCTCCGGCTCTGTGACTGGCCGGAGTCGCGTGATGTCACTCCCGCACATGCGCACGGGAGCCGCCAGTCACGGCACGATCACAGTGAAGGAACGGCACAGAGGCCGCTTCTTCACTGCGCATGTGCCCGATGACGTGGGCACATCGCAGTACACTGTATATCTCCTAAACCGTGCAGGTTTGGGAGATATTCAGGGAACCTACAGGTAAGCCTTATTATAGGCTTACCTGCAGGTTAAAGTGGTTGTTACGGGTTGACAACCACTTTAAGTATACATTTGGCCTTTTAAGTGGTGTAAACATGGAGCATTAGAGCATCTATTAGTGAATTCCTCCTCAAAGAATAAATGCTCTGGCACAGATTTAAATGGAGCCCAGGGCCTTTAAGGCTGGGTTCACACTATTGTGAATTGAATGCGGCTTACACCACATCCAATTCGCAGAACATTTGAAAATATGTTTTCAATGGGTCTGGTTCACATATGTGCTTTGCATCCGCATTCCGCATTGCTCATTGCTCAAAAAACATGTATGTTTTCTAGGCAGTGCGGTGCAAATTGGAGGCACATAATCTCCAATAGGAAAGCATCTGATTTGCAGATATGTTCCGTTCTGAACACAAATTCTCTCCCCCTCCTCACTACACCTCTCCCCTCTCCCAGGTCAGCTGATCCTCAGCTACAACTGAGAGGAACCACTGAATAAAGAATTTTCTCTTTGCACAGAGAACGGAGCCTCAATTCACACCGCCCATGTGTGAACCCAGCCTAAAGGTTTTTCCAGTCTGCATAGGAGAAGTCTTTAAATAGAGGGCATAGCAGAAAGGTACTTGTAGCCACAAAAGCTCTAAAATACTCAAGACCTTTAACAGAAGGCTGATCCTCTAAATGCAGGGTGATATGCACTGCATCAATAAGGCTGGAAACAACCCCTTGTATATCTGAGTCCACTGAAGGAGACTGTGGTGACCCAAAAACAGCCTCTCCCAACTTTTGAGATTCTGAATCTCAATAAGAAATGACAACAGGGGCTGCAGAGCCGGTTTGGCTCACAAAAGGGTCAGAGGCAAACTCTGTTGAGGATGGTGCTGGAGTGCACTATGAAATTCTATAGACAGAACTATTCAACAGTTGCCAACAGTTAGGAAGTCTTTAGTGGACTTGGAAGAAGCCTTGCCCCCACCTGATGGTGGTTAAATAGACTTTGTAGAAAGACCTATATCTATGGGAGTCCCAAGTTCCAGGCATTGGTTCCATTTGGGGATTCTGGGAAAACTCCCCACAATCATTAGGGATAGTATGGGCTAAAGTCACCTGTAGCAGCGAGATTATCCTCTGCGTGTCTTTGAGAAGACATATCGAGCCACATGGTGGCCAGCAATTACTCACAAACTTGGGCTGCTCATGCTGATGAAGATTTCAGATGTCCAGAGGTGATCAAGTCACTGTAGGCGAGCAGTGGAACAGAACCTGAGATCTACTAAGTGCTTCAAGAGCAGAAATAGCAGCAGGATGGTTCTTCATGCAGGATGAATGCTGTAAGGAGAATGGAGAGCACGCGCGTTCAGCACTCTATAATTGGATGACATCCATGCTCAGTTCCCTCAGTCTTAACCTTTACTGCAGTGATGTGTAAGATAAAATCACAACCAATGGTACCAACAGCGACAGTATCACACCAGCGGCTGTACCACACTCTGGATCTGGAGAACAGTCTCACAGTTAACACAGTATACAAAGGTCTGGAAGGTGACACAATGCAGAGCCCAGTGTCCAAAGGTCATATTCCAGGCTAGCCTTTCCATATGCAGAGGCCTGCTTTTTACAGGTGGCTTCAGTGACTGAGTCACATCAGAGGCTGTGGCATGACTCTGGACCTGGAGAGCATTATTCAGCTAACAAACACAGTATTGAAAGGTCTGGTGGAAAGCATCACAATGCAGTGCCAGAAGGTCACATTACAGGTTAGCCCTAGTTACAGTCTAGCAGGGTCCAAGTACAGACTCCAGCTGTTGCTGAGAATATGTTCATCCAGGAAAATTGCTGTGTAGAGATTAGCTCAAGTAGTGTTTTTGAAGTCTTGATTGAGGTTACTAAAGAAAAAATATATACGCTGTACAAAGTATCTTGACTAAATAAAAAATAAAATATAAATTAAAAAAAAAGGCTAGCAAAAATATAGTAAGACATCCAACCTTCTAGAACTCTAGCATGATAGTTGTAGGAGGAGTTATACAGGGGCTGGATTAACATTTTTTTTTTTGCCGATGTCCCAACCTCCTGTAGGTAGCAGTATAATCCAGATATCTGAGAATTACTAAATTTTTGTGTCCGTCAATGAACATTAAATTATACTTGGAAAATGAAATATCATATGAGGTGCTTGGAAGTATATTATTATAATTATCTTTGGACATATGGCTAGAAAAGTAAACACACCCTCTTGTAGGAGGACATAACCTTATCTGGGCTTTTAGGTATATGGCATGAAATCTAGAACCAGCCAACATCGGCATTAGGGGAGAATTGCTACTTTCTGATCTTAGAACAGGAGTTGGCCATATGTATTCTTTAGTGCAACCACTGCCATTGGTTGTAAATGACAGCTCACTAGGCAGTCAATTACAAAGCTTCTCCTGCCATTCAGCAGCCCACTTATCTCTTTGACCTCACTGACATTCAGGTACCAGCTCACCTCCTAGTACCAGTGTAGGCCTGTCAGTAGTTGTGGATGATGATGTACAATTTGATAAAGTCCACTTACCTACCCTGATCTAAGTGAAACTGAAAGCTGAAGATATGTGTATCACTCCTGCGTTTTTGCAGGATTTGGGGTTGATCTGAGCTTTGAAAATGCATTAAATGGGGCTGATCTGAGGTCTGAAGATGCATGAATTGGGGCTGATCTGAGGTTTGAAGGTGCAGAAATAGGGTCTGATCTGAGGTCTGAAAGTGGAGGAAATGGAGTTGATCTGAGGTCTGAAGGTGCATGAATTGGGGATGATCTAAGAGTCCCATACACACTATCCAACTTTTGTTGTCAGATTTCCTTCAGATTTACCAAAACCATGTAGTGAAGGGCCTGCCTGATTACATACAAATTGAAACTCCTAAGGTTTGACCTCATATTTTATGGTTTTGGTAAATCTGAAGGAAAAAAATCTACAGAAAATTGCATAGTATGTATCCAGCTTTAGGTCTGAAGATGTATAAATGAGGGCTCATCTGAAGTCTGAAGGTGGGTGAATTAAGCCTCATACACACAATCAGAAAATCGGATGAATGTTTGTCCGTTTTTTGTTGCATTCTAGGCTGATCTCAAAAGGGAAGAGGTTACTCATCATATGGAAATTGTCGCACGACAGAATACAACTTCAGAAGTGACGTAATGTGTTGAATAGTTTTGTATGTATTCTTTCGTTTCTGAGCATGCGTACGTAGTCTTGCTCTTGAGATTTTTTTCGACGAAAACTGTACTATGTAAACGAAAATCGGACGTTGTACTTATGGACGACAAAAATTTTGCAATGAAGGTTTTTGTCGTCCGAAAAGTCGGAATTGGTTGTTGGATGCCATACTAATAGTCCGAAATTAATAAGATTGGCCATTGGATAGTAAATATCGGACAATTTTCTGATCGTGTGTACGGGCCTTTAAAGGGGCATGATTTGTTGCTGATCTGAGGTCTGAAGGTGCATGAATTAGGACGCATGAAGTCTTAGACCCCATATACATTATTCGATTTTCTGCAGATTTTTGTCTTCAGATTTACCAAAACCATATAATATGTGGTCAAACCTTAAGAGTTTCAATTTGTATACAATCAGCCACATATTGCAGAATACAGACCCAGTTAATAGAATAGAATACCATAGTGACCCTCAATTTCCTATAAACAAACCGCAGAGCAAGTAATAACAGCCCATGGATATTTGAGTGTACAGGTGGCCTTGTAGCCTGCTCACAATATTGGTGAAACAAACAATGACCACGTTTGGATCGTATTATGGTTCCTATCCATGGGTTCTGCAGTGATCCTTGCTTGCCCTGGGCAAGCAGACAGGCTGGAATTCACACCGGACAGGTGTGAATCCAGCCTGAAGGTTCATGAATTAGGTTTGATCTGAGGTTCAAGGGTGCATAATTTGGGGTTGATCTGAGCTCTGAATGTGAATGATTTGGGGACTAATTTAAAGTCTGAGGCTGGATTCACACCTATCCGGTGCAAATTCCAGCCTGTCTGCTGCCGGGAAGGGGCAGAGCCACCGTTCGGCGGCTCCTGTCCGTTCCCACAGCGCAGCAGCTGCTGGGGGAGAGATGGGGAGGGGCCACGAGCAGGGGAAATATCCCCGTTCGGTGCCGAGTGCATCTCCGTGTTAGATGCGCTCCCATTGAACTCAACGGGCTGGGAATTCGCACCGCACTGCACAGAAAAGGCACGCGTTTTTTGTGCAATGCGGAGTGCGAATGCACCGCAAATATGTGAACCGGACACATTGAAAACAATGTGTTTTCAAGTGTCCTGTGAATTGGATGCGGTTTAAGCCACATCCAATTCGCATAGGTGTGAACGCAGCCTGAAAGTGTAGGAATTGTGGCTGATTTGTGGTACAAAGGTTGAGAGTTGGGGCTAGTCTGAGGTCTGAAGATGCATGAATTGGAGTTGACACTTTATATGGAAAATATTGCTGATCCCTGTCTTAAAATGTAAACTACCAAACTATGAACCAAACAACAGCTCGCTGATGTCTGAGAAGTAATGTAAAACCCTATATTAGAAAACACAAAATGCTAATTTATACCATTACCTTTCGAACCAATGATTTTCTGTACTCATTCATTTCTCCCACAAGAGCATGGACAAATATATAATAATCAATTCTTCCCTCATTGTTTTCGTCCAGAATATCCCATACGGATTCAAACATCTGAAAAATAGCAATTAGCAGTTTAATATTATACAACGTAGAGAACAGATTCTAGAGTCATTAAAATGGTTTACATATGGCTGTAAACAGTAACAATAGAGATCGGAGTATGCGGAGTGGAGATGCTGAACTGCAGGCTGTCTGATCCAGCCATCACGGAGGTTGGGACATACACTGGACGAGGCTAGACATTGGGCACCTACTTACCTCATGCGAGCGATGATCTCCTATAATTTAGAGATCATCGGGATCTGGTAAGAGGCATATTTAATCTTCACATGGATTGATGTTTTATGGTATCACTGGGAATGGTGCACAGCTCATTAAAGCTGGGTACACACAATCAGATTATTGGACGAATTTTCGTCTGTTTTTTTTTTTTTTTTTGGATGCTAGTCTCATATCGAATCTGAAGAGGTTACTAAACATCCGAAAATCTCATACGACAACATGCAATGTCAGATGTGACGTAATGTGTTGAATAGTTTTGTATGTGTTCTTTCGTTTCTGAGCATGCGTAGTCTTGCTCTAGGGTTTTCTTTTCAGACGAAAACTGTACTAATTATACGTAAATCGGACGTTGTGTTCAAAAACTACAACAATTTTCGAGCCTGCACATCAGTTTTTGCCGTCCAAAAATCTGGAATCAGCTGTCGAAAGCACCATACTAACGATCAGAAAATCGGCAGATCGTTCGCCGGACTAAATTTTTCTTCAGATTTTCTGATCGTGTGTATGGGCCTTTAGTTGTTGGAACAGAATTGAAACATTTAATGAACATGGATACACATGGACACTTGTTTTATTGAACTTTTTTATTGTTTTAAGCAGGAATCACGTATTGAAACATTGTGTGTTGAGTCACAACATTAGTTCATTAGTAATTTTTTCAATGAAGAGACAGCACAAATCTTTTATATTTCAAGTTTTTTTCATTATCTCCAAGGAGATCCAAGGATCCAAGGAGTAATCCAAGGAGTAGTAAAAGTGCAGCAGTCTTCACCAATATATAGAGCAAGATTTTTTATATATTATTTAATACCATAACCAATACCATGTTCAATCAATCATAAACACTGCAAACTAAATGATACAATAACCTGAATTAGTAATTAGGTGATAACATGAATATGATAAAAACATCACTTTTATCTTTAAATACTAATATTTTGAGTGACGGTACATGCTAGTATTTGTCAATACAAATTATTTATCAGCATAACAAATTCACCAAGGGTGCATATTATTGATTTGAATAACCTGCTACTCTGACTATTGATTACAAACCAGATTTGGCAGATAAGTAATTTCAGACATTTACAACAAACTGCAATGGAATTCCTTAGGCATATTTTTATAATTGTTTCAATGGCTACTAAACATTTTTACACTTTTCCGATAACTTTACTTACCGTATATACTCGAGTATAAGCCGAGTTTTTCAGCACATTTTTTGTGCTGAAAAAGACCCCCCTCGGCTTATACTCGAGTCAGTGTCTGTGGGTGATGAGCAGATTCACATTAAACAGAGCCGTGCTGCTTCTATGAGCCGTTCTGTGCTGTGTAAGTGTGATTAAACACATTGGAATGCAGAGAATGCTGAGAGAGGTGTCAGATTCTCAGCTTGATGTCGGGAGGTGGGGGAGGTGGGCGGGACAAGCTAATGTTAGCTGTTCAGTCCCTCCCACCTCCTGATCTCCGTGAAGAGCTGCAGCTCTCTCTCTGCATTCTTTGCATTCCAATGTGATTAGTCACACTTATGTGTTCTGGCTACAGTCTGTGTCCTGGCTAAAATCCCTGTGTCCTGGCTACAATACCTGTGTTCTGGCTACAGTCTCTGTGTCCTGTATAAAATCCCTGTGTCCTGGCTACAGTCTGTGTCCTGGCTAAAAATCCCTGTGTCCTGGCTAAAATCCCTGTGTCCTGGCTAAAATCCCTGTGTCCTGGCTACAATACCTGTGTTCTGGCTACAGTCTGTGTCCTGTATAAAATCCCTGTGTACTGGCTACAATACCTGTGTTCTGGCTACAGTCTGTGTCCTGTATAAAATACCTGTGTCCTGGCTACAATACCTGTGTCCTGGCTACAATACCTGTGTCCTGGCTACAATACCTGTGTCAGGAAAGAAGAAGAACCCGTATTGCCGTACAAAGGAGCACGGTGCGCAGGCGCGTGCACGAAGGAACGGACGGCACGAACGTTCGTGCGCACGCGCGGCCGGGAAGCGCGCACCCCCGTTCGTGATTATTCTTGGCGCCAAGAGGACTATTTAAACGGAACAATGACATGAGATCAATGCCGTGTGGTCTACAGCGTTCCTGTGTATCCTGTTACCTGTTCATCTGCTTTACCTGCTCCTTGATTACCGGCTTGATTCTGACACTGCCACTTGCTGCCTGCCCTGACCTTTGGCTTGCCCTGACGATTCTTCTGCCTGCTCCCTGGTACTTCTCCGCCCGCCTGTTGATGACCCGGGTCCTGTCTGACGATCCTTCTGCTTAACCCCTCAGTTCCTGTTCGGCCTGGCTGCTGCTTGTTCCAGTCTGTTTCCAGCCTTCTCGTCCAGCATCATCCGCTTGGTTCAGCCCTGCAGAGCGAATTGCCAGCTGTTTTCCGGAGTGTCTCCTCTGCTCCAGCTCGCTGCATCACCTGCCCTGCCAGCGACCATCGCACCTGTGTTCCAGTCAAGCACTCGTGCCATCCTGCACTCTTGAGCTTCCTGTCTACCATATCAGGGGCTCCTGAGTCAGGGTTGTAAGAGAGGCTGTCCTCGGCTATTGCAGACTCCACCACCAGGTACGTGACAACCTGTGTCCTGGCTACAATCCCTGGGTTCTGGCTCCCTGTCCCTGGGTTCTGGCTACCTGTCCCTGGGTTCTGGCTACAATTCCTGTGTTCTGGCTGCTGCATTTGCCACCCTAGGCTTATACTCAGGTCAATAACTTTTCCCAGTTTTTTGTGGTAAAATTAGGTGCCTCGGCTTATATTCGGGTCGGCTTATACTCGAGTATATACGGTATACAGTATTTAACCAAAATGATCAAATTCCAGATGGAGTGGAGATGGAGTGTAATTTAATATACAATATAAAACAATTATAGAAATATTTTAAAATGGAAAAAATAGCATAAGGCCTCGTTTACACTGGCATACTTAGGCAGTCCCATTCATGTCACATACATATCCATGTATGTGAAGGTGCATGCCCCAAAACTGCACGGTCTGCGTTCGGGGACACCCACCTGCACAAGTTGGTAGGAAGATTATGACCATTTGCACCATATAAAAATGTGAGATTTGCTATTTAGATTAGGAAAAAGGTTGATAGTAGTTGTATTTGGTAATAACTTCATAACATTTTGATCACATGAGATAAATATGATGGTAACAGCATAGCTGGCAAAATGGCTGGCAACTCTGTAGTACTGCACCAAATACTGTATATAGCGGTAGGACCAGAACTGGATTTACACTCCTGGCTGGACTGGAATTTATACTTCTGGATTTAACTTTCTTACACATAAGGCCGGCTACCTTATGCCGCCCCCCCCCCCCCCCCCAGGATAAACATCATAGAGATATAAAATTAATTTAACAAGACATAATTGTCACAACCTGAGGAAATGACCCTTAACTCAAGCTCACGCAGCGCAAGGACATAGACCCCTTACCCCATCATGGCCACTTTCCCTGAAGGTGGAGTCAAAGGAATAGCTGGAGTTCTGCCAGGGAGCCCCTCGTGGAAATTTGGTCCCCCAGATAACCCAACTGGTAGGTATGGATTACTACCTGGAGAGCTGAAGAACTAGTTGTGTTGAGCAAGGACTAGGTAGTGCTGACAGTAAGACAAGCAGTCGAACTGTATTAGAAGCTGTAATGGTATTGAAATATAGTGGTGGGAGCGAGCCGGACAAAGAACTGTAGCAAGATTGGACAGATAGTGAACTGGACTGTAGAAGACTGGACTGATGGTGGACTGGACTTCAGCAGACTAGACAGCAATGGACTGATAATAGATTGTACTCTAGTGGATTGAACTGAAGCAGACTGGGCTATAGCAGGATGTACTATAGCAGACTGGACTGTCGTCCTGTCAGGGCTGGGCTCAGCCCTCCCTTCTCAGAGCAAGCTGCTCAGCTGAGGGTTAATTGCCAGTTTAAGCTTCCACTCTGTCTCATCTGATGTCCATATCCTGCTCATTAGCCAGCTCTCCTAGCTAATATAAACTGCCTGGATCAGATTGCAGATGCCTTTGCTTTGTCAACATCTCTGGATAAATCTCTGCTGTGTTTTCCTGTGAAAAACTTTTGCCTGTTTGACGTTCTTTCTGGTTTCTGGATTAAAGACTCTGCTGTGCTGCCTACCATTCTGGCTCCTGACCCTGCATGCTGTTTTTTTGATCTCCCTGATCTCTGGATCTCTATTTGCTGGCTTGCTTCAACCATCCGCTCTGGCTACCGAACCTTGGCTATGTTTTGACTTTGTTTGCTCTGTTTGTTGTATTTTATAATTTTTATTAAATAGTGTGATTTTTACTGCACTTTTGTCTCAGTCTGATTCATGGTTCCTAACAAGTATACTGTACTGTAGCGGACTGGACAAATGCAGTTTTGACTGCAGCTGGTTATACTGTAGTGGACTGGACTGCAGCAAACTGGATTGTAGTGACTGAACTGCAGCAGACTGGATGGTAGTAACTGGACTGTGGCAAACTGTACTCAGAAACAGAAAACTTAGTAGCTTATTTTAATATTATATTAACCATTTATTATACTTTTTATACCTACAGACCACAGCCCAGCATGAGGCAGCTTAGGAGGTGAAGGAAGCCTGGTCTCCCTATTGAAGAATCAGTGTCCCAAGCCCCTGCCGTCACCTGCAGTCTCCTCAGGAAACACCCCCTGCTCTGTGCTCCAGCAGCATTATTGTCAGTACATGCTGGGGGTTAAAGAAGCATACAAGGAAAAGCCCCAGTCAGCCACAGCTGGCAGTGGGCATCACTGATGGTTATTACCATTACCATTACCAGAAGGCCTGGCAGCTGTGGCAGGCAGTGGACTATTAAGGACCTAGTACAGTGAAGGATAAGCACCTAAAATATTGTGAATTAAAAGGTGAACCTCCAGATAATAAAAATTTGCACACATATACTTTTATTCCTTTTTATCAGTAATGGAAAACAAAAAAAATATAAGCTATATTTCTGCTTAGCCTGTAGGTGTTTTGGGACTTTTCATGAGACTTGAGACTATAATGTTTTATAATGCATTAGGCTCTATTTAATAGATGCAAATGTTATTATAATACCACTTTTAATTTTCTTCTAAAAAAATGTAATTTAAAGCTGAGGTCCGTCTGAAAAAAAGAAATAAATAAAAGTCAGCAGCTACACATACTGTAGCTGCTGACTTTTAGTAATAGGACACTTACCTGTCCTGGAGTCCAGCGATGTGGGCATCCGTCGGCGATCTTCGGATCAGGGGTCGGGCGCAGCCGCGTCCATTACAGCTTCATGCCGGGCACCTTACTGCACATGCGCAACGCTTTGCTGCACTCTGCTATTGGCCAGGCGGCCAGTAGCAGAGCGAGGAGGGAGTCGGGCTGCTGACGTCAGCCGCCGCGGCCACCGCCCCCGAGCTAACGGATGTGTGGAAAAGGACACCTGTCTAAAGACAGGTGTCCTCTTCCGCCTCCTCCCCGAAAGGTGCCAAATGTGACACCTGAGGGGGGGAGGAATCCAACCAGCGGAAGTTTCACTTTTGGGTGGCACTCCGCTTTAACAACATAAATGTCATAGAAATGTGTAATCTCTATTTTTCCACATGAAATAAACATTTCATGTTCATTTAAAAATATGTATTTTCCACAAATTGTTATTATCTTCTATAAGAGCCAGCTTCAGCTCCATTTAGATAGAGTGTTTTTTTGGTAAACTTACTTTTCTCCTGATATTATGCCATGTATTGTGTCCTAATTTATTCATCTTGTAGTGTTATATGAATATCCTGTACATAAATATTAGATGAGTTTCCTGTCATACTGTACATGTACTGTGTACTGATGCAGAACTGAACTCAACTTTCCAGAAATTACACATTTGCAGGCTACTGTGACACTAGCAATCAATGGGAAAGCATTGTAATGCAGTAAAAGAATCCTCATCATCTGTATAATAATAACAAATACATTTTTGTTATGAAAGCAACACTTACTTTTTCAGACATATCCAAGTGGTAGGTTTTCAGAGCCTGTTTGTACTCTGCTTTCCCTAAGCATCCACTTCCATTCTTGTCAAGTTGTCGGAAGTGTTTCCCCAAACCTGTTAGAGTTCGAACACTTCTGTTCTTCAACTTTTCTTTCATCATATCTATAAAAGATTAAATCATTTTCAGGTCATAAATAATTTCTTTTAAACTCTGTATCAATGAAAACCACAACACTGTACAAAGAGAATGTGAAGTCAGGCAATGACACAGCATTGCAACAGTACAGCAAAATGGAAAACTTTTTTTAACAAATGAAGGTCAATTGTGTAGACAAAGACTGAACAATGATCACATACCTTGTACTGCTAAAAGAATGTTTTCGTCATCCTGCCAGTGAACGCCAGGTTCACACTTATTTCCTTCAAACATGACCCTGGAAACACAAATGGGAACATCATTATGGCAGTTGCTTTGGGCATCTCACACAGATGTCATCTGGGAGGCTGCCAATACAAATTGTCCAGGCACATCCAACTGCCAGAAAGCCCCAGCAAACTAGATGGATTATACTTCTCTGTAAGCCTGGGAATACAATGGAATAGCTTAAGACTCTAAAGGGTTTAAAGTGTTAGTAAACCCACAACAGTAAAATCAGTCTGTATATGCAGTATAGCATGCTTCTTATACTCACTGTGGAACCTAAGCGGTTAATCCTCCACTTTGTTAAAAAAGGCTGTTTGATCCCATCTTCTCTGGTTCTCCCCTTCGTTTACTGTCCCAAATTCATCTGCTAATAGAACAGAGCCCTAGGAGGCACTCTGCGCATGCTTAGTTTGGGGTGTTTTGCTTTTTTCTTTGGGAGGGTGCATGTGATCAGCAGAGGACCAATCTGCACTGTCCACACATAAAGTCAGGGGTCATGCAGCCTCATATGACAGTCAGAGGAGAATGAAACCTCCTCCTTCAAGCTTCAACCAGTGCTCGGCTGGACACTGAGTTACAAGTTACAAGACTGCGCTAACTGCTGATGAGAAAATGTATTTAGCAGTTTATATTTACTAAATGAATTGCATTTCCAAGTTCTGTGTGCTGTGATGGACCAGATATAGTAAATTCAGGGTATTGGGTTTAGTAACACTTTAAGGTTAGGCAAATGAACAAATTAAACTAATTTCACCTATAATAAGATTGCCTCCTAAGCATTGTAAATGAAGCAAAATGTGAACAAGCAATGTCAAAGAGCCTGGTGCCATCCATTCAATATTTTTGATTGCAAGTCAGAATTGAAAAAATCCAGGGTAAGGCCCTATACACACCATACAATTTCCCTTAGATTTTTTCCTTTAGATTTACCAAAACCATATAATAGGAGGTCAAACCTTAAGAGTTACAATTTGTATGCAATCAGGCAGGCCCTTGCACTACATGGTTTTGGTAAATCTAAAGGAAATTAGGCAACAAAAGTTGTATAGTGTGTATGGGGTCTAACAGTCTGCCTTTTTTGGACCATTTTGACATTCTCTTCGAGCCCCAATTATCGAACGGAAGTTTTAAGCAGGGACTCAAAGCAATAAATGACTGTATGTCCATAGAATTTATTGCTAGTTATAGACTGCTAAAACTTAAAAACGTATAATACATAATTATATAAAAAAAAAAAAGACAGAAGGACAGGCTAAGTACTATACCACCAGCCCAAACTTGAAAATCTCAATTAACAATAATGAGTACTTTTTAAATTGCTTGTTATCATTTCCTAGAATGGCTCTGAATGCTCTGATCCTTGCCAGAGTAATATATCAAAGGCCTGATGACAACAGCTTTGGGTGGAATGGCAGCTCCTAACAGCAGATTTATATTGTAGTAGCAGACAGTAAAGGACCAAAAATCTTAACACATTTACAACTTTTCTCTCATGTTATTAAGCCAGTAAATAATTTGTGATATATGCCTTCATTCATCGCAATAAAAGACATTTTATTATATATGTCATGTATTTTACGGAAAATAGTATAATCATTTAAGGTAGAGAGCTTACATTTTATTTGTGAATTAGGTGTCTATTTGTATGTACTATGTAAATCATTGTTTAAATCAAGGTAAAAAATGATTCTGTCTATAGAACATTGCTTTTAACATTGATCTCCTGAGCACTTAGATCTTAGGCTGTCAGTGGTGCACATTATAATTTAGTACTAAAGTCTGTTTATATCTAGGTTTAGCCATTGAGCCTTCCAAGTTCTAGTAATTAGAGATATAATTAAATTAATTATGTAGGTGATTTGAAAACAGGGAACCAATATTATTTGCCGTATTCTAAAAATGGAACCAGAACTTATGAACGTGAGTGGAGAAAATAACATTAAAGACACATGTAATGCTATGATTCAACATTATCTACACAGCTTGAATGTTCTGCTCAATGTTCCATTAACAGAAGAAACTTAAGTAATGCAAGTAGCACATGAGGGTGGGGTGTATGGAGGTTTCTGAGTGTACTTACCATTTGTCAGTGTAGTGCCGTGTCAGTGCTAAAAATAAGGCATTTTCTAATATAACCAAAATAAACCCCATATATCTTTAATACGTCATTTTTATTTAGAAGAACTTTTTTTTAAACTATTTTTGAAAACATATTTATTTTTCTTAGTTTTGCTAGTACTGTCTTTTCTATCAATCAAGAAAAAGAGATAGAATGTGAATGAAAGACAATCAAGAAAGATGATAGAAAATCTTGGAATGTGAAAGAAGAGAGAATCAAGCCTTTTCATTTTGTACTTAATAGATCATTGGTAATTTTAGTAAGCCAGTTTCAGTGGATTAACCACTTGCCAGCCATATACTGTACATATATGGTGGCAAGGTGGCTCTCCTGTGCAGAATCACGTACCTGTACGTGTGGGCTACCATTATTTTCCAACACTGCCTTAACCCTCTTGTCTTTTTTTGTTGATAGCGCAAAAAATAAAAACCGCAGAGGTGATTAAATACCACCAAAAGAAAGCTCTAGTGGTGGGAAAAAGGATACAGCGTCACACGACAACGCAATTGGCAGTTAAAGTAGTGCTGTATCTCAAAAAAATGTCCTGGTCATGAGGGGGGTAAACCTTCCGGAGCTGAAGTGGTTAATCTATACTGTTTAAAGAGGATTTGTGGAAAACTTAAAGCAACCCTACCAGCTTAAAAAGAGTATCCAGATTTAAGTTCCCTGCAAGAGAAAGAAATAGTATCCTCGCCTCTCTGGTTTCCCATGTCATTTCCATTCCAGCGCTGGAGCCTCCTCCAATGTCTTCAGCATTTGTCACTCCCAGGAGTGTGAGATGCCTGTGCCCTCCACCTCACATCGTGGTTCCATCCTCCAACCCCTTTAATACTACAAGACTCAGGAGTGATGTAGGGATCACAGGAAGATACCAAGGGGACATGGGCATGTGACACTTCATGTAGTGCTGAATTTATATTGAAACCCTAATTAATGCAGGTCAGCCCCAATACACAATGCATACTGTACATTTCACAGAAATTGTGGCCCTATAAAACAAACCATTTAGATGCTTTAAATGTTTATTGACAGATCTGCAATAAAGCATTCAGAAGGCAAACTACATGAACATACCAACTGACAACAGTTACATCTCGCAAGAAACTTTAGAGAACGTTTATTAGTACCATTTTATTGTCAGAAGGTATTACTCGTGTCAAACATGGACCCTTTATAAAGATAATGTTAAAACGTTAACAGTACAAGAGATGTGATGTCTTCATAAAACTGTCAACAAAACAAAGAGATATCAAAAAGGGAATACTGGTAAAAGAGAAATGGTTGGGAAACTATCAGTTATGTAAGTTAGAGATAAGCAAACAAATTGGTATGAGCATCTAATGGTCCTGGATTCAAATTCATTATCGGTAAGGGGCTTTCACAATAAAGTAGGGGAAAACATGAACGGCATGGACCGAAGACATCACAGAGATCGCACTTTCTCATTCAGAGCTTATATTAAAATACAAGGTCCACTTACAAAACCAATTGAAAAAAAGTCGGGGAGCTGTGTTAAGATAACAAAAACAGAATGCAACAATTTACAAATCTCATAATCTCATATTTTATTCAGAATAGAAAATAAAAAAAAATTAAATGTTTAAAAAGAGAAAATGTACCATTTTAAGAAAAAAATATGGCAATTTTGATTGATGGCAGCAATAGGTCTCAAAGAAGTTGGGACAGGGTACAAAAGCTGCCAAAGTGGTACTAACAAGGAGGAGCTGGAAGAACAATTTGCAGCTAATTAGGGTATTTGGCAACAGGTCAATAACATGATTGAATAAAAAAAAAAGCATCTTAGAGAGTCAGAGTGTCTCAGAAGTAAAGATGGGCAGAGGTTCACCAATCTGTGAAAAGCTGCGTGTATAAACTGTCGAACAATTTCAGAATAACGTTCCTCAGCGTAAAATTGAAAATACTTTAAAAACTGTATATCATCATCTTCAGTTCAAAATATTATCAAAGGATTCTGAGAATCTGGAGAAATCTCTGTGCGCAAAGGACAAGGACAAAATGCAATATTGAATGCCAGAGATCTTTGAGCCCTCAGATGGCACTGCATTAAAAATAGGCATGATTCTGTAATTGACATCCTTGCATTGGCTCAGGAATATTTCCAAAAATCACTGTCTGCGAACACAGCTCGCTGTGCCATCCAAAAGTGCTACGTAAATCTCTATTATGCAAAGAAGAAGCCATCTCTGAACATGATCCAGAAATGCCAATTTCTTCTTTGGACCAAAGCTCATTAAAATGGTCTGTTGCAAAGCAAAAAACTGTTTTGTGATCAGACAAATGGAAATTTGACATTCTTTTTGTAAACCATGGGTGCTGTGTACTCAAGGCTAAGGAGGAGAGGGACTTGCTAGCTTGTTATCAGCGCTCAGTTCAAAAGCCTGTTTGTCTAATGGTATGGGGGGTGCATAAGTGCATGTGGAGTATGCAGCTTTAACATCTGGAAAGGCACCATCAATGTTGAAAGATAAATTCAGGTTTTAGAGCAGCATATGCTCCCATCCAGACATCTCTTTTTCAAGGAAGGCCTTGCATATTTCAGCATGACAATGCTAAACTGCATCTATGACAACAGCATGGCCTCATATTCAATGAGTCAGGGTACTTAACTGGCTTGCCTGCAGTCCAGACCTTTCGACAATTGAAAATATTTGACACATCTTGAAACAAACAATATGACAAAGAGGACATAGAGCTGTTAAAAGTGTTACTAAACCCAGTAATATGAAAATAGTTAATCTGTTCCCCCCCCCCCACCCCACAGCTTATAAATCTTCTTTTTACATTAAAATACTGCCACTATATACCTTTTTGGCTGATCTGTATATCACAGTTTCCTGATAAACTGCACAGTTTCTCCAGAGCTGTGTGTTCAGGTAGGAGGAGATGTCACGTGCCTGTATGCACGCCCACATGTGTGATGTCAATATCATGTGACCTGGCTATCTCTGAGAATAAGTAAATGTTCTCTCCAGTATAAAAGACTAAAAAAACTGAGCATGTGCAGATCAGCTACCCTGCCTGTGTTAGCTGGCCTTCCTCAGATAGACAATGCAGGAGGGAAGGATCTATACATACAGGATACAACAGCCTTTTTACACAATGCAGAGGATTAAGCCCTTAAGTTCCACAGTGTGTATAACAAGCATGGTATGCTGCATATATAGACTGATTTTACTGTTGTGGGTTTAGTAACACTTTAAGCAGTCAGAATT
Organism: Glandirana rugosa; assembly: GCA_018402905.1. Classification (NCBI taxonomy): domain Eukaryota; kingdom Metazoa; phylum Chordata; class Amphibia; order Anura; family Ranidae; genus Glandirana; species Glandirana rugosa. The sequence goes on along the minus strand of BLSH010209096.1, from coordinate 802,778 downwards.
CTATACCTGGCAAGAATGGGACAACATTCCTCTCCCAAAACTCCAGCAACTGGTCTCCGCAGTTACCAGACATTTACAAAGTGTTGTTAAAACAAAAGAGGATGCTAAACCATAAACATAGCTATGTAAGAACGTTTTTGAGACATGTTGCTGCTATCTATTTCAAAATGATCTTATTTTTTTTCTCAAAATGGTACATTTTCTCAGTTGAAAGGGTAACACCAAAAAAATAGCAAATAAAAAAAAATTGCATATGAAGTCACGTTGTAATTGAATGTTGTTAAAAATGACTTTTCCTTTCAATCTGCAGCCGCTGTCATTTTTTGTAAAATGCAGTGCAGTCAGGGGCGGATCCAGGGGGGGGACAACGGGGCAATTGCTCCCCCCGAGAAAATAGTCAGCTGACCTCCCGACAAGGACCTTGCAAGTTGCATTGCGGGCTGAATACATCTCATCATAGGCAGACACAGGCAGCTTTTTACTGTCGCCGACGTCTAACTTTCCTTTTCAGTAAAAATTGTTGTAAGTTAATGTTGCACTGAAGTATACGTTAAAAAAAAATAAACGATAAAAAAACCACAATGGGAAAGTTGACTCTTTTACATGGTAAAACTCTTTTTTTTATTCTAGTAAAACTTTATCTATCGTCGTTGTACAGAGTTTTTGCAAGAATGTATCGATACAAATACCAAATCGTAGGA